>SRLM01000987.1:0-40322 GCA_015708895.1 Populus ilicifolia
GATATAAAACCATGATAAAAATGCACTTTTGAGTACTAATCAGAAGGCTTAATTGAAGAAGAAAATCAAGGTTGGGAGTTAGATTGATCAAAATTGTATAATTTTAAGAACCAATTATAAATTTGCAAAAAACAAAAATAGTTATATGTGAAGGTCTAAATTGATTTAACTAGGGATAAAATTGAAAAGACATGTGATTTAGGGAAAATCCTATTAAAATTAGAAAAATTCACAATCCAAGGACTATAATGATAAGAAAGAAGTATTCCAAGAATCAATTGACTATATATATAACCTCTTTTCAATCTTATTTGTTTCATTCCAATCAATTTAGTCTAATTAATTTCATTTCAATCCACTTTAATTGAATTTATTTATATTTTATTATGATTGATTTAATCCAACCTAATTTAATTCAATGGTTTTGTTAAAAATTATTTTGACTTGATCCCTAACAAATTCATGATTCAGCTTCCATAATGGTTTAAAATCCCAGTTAACTGTGCTCAATCAATTTTCTAACCAGAATTGATAGACTACAATCAATTATCTAGCAAATCAAGTCTAAATTGATTTTTTAAAATAAATTCATAAACTCCAACCTTCAATTGATAAATTGAAATCAGTTCCTAAAAGTTGGCCTTCAACAAGAAATTTTAAGACTAAAGCTTACTTTCCATTTAAAACATAAATTGGAATCATTAAAAAAAAAGATCAACTACCATAACCACATTAGAAAGAAAAAAAAAAAAAGACCCAAGATCAACCTTTGATTCAAGAACAAGAAAACATGGAAATCAAAAAACAAGAACAAGATAGGGTCTTTCATCTAGCCAAGAATACTTGAAATTTCACTAACCTCCCTTCCATCCAAACTTGTAGCAAAGAAACCAAATCAATCACTAAATCAATTCATTACTTTCATACATACAAACTCATTCCAATAAAACTAAGCAACATTTTTCATATCTCTTCCACGCCATCACATAACCTCTTTAACTTTCATCTCTTCCCAACACTAGAAATTTTCTAGTTTCTCATTCATTAACAACCCAAAACAATATTCATCAAAACAAAATCATCTATCTCCCTCGTAACCATTCATTGTTAAAATAGTATTTCTTCCTAAAAGTCCACTCTCCTCCATAATTATCAAGGCCCACCATCAGTAAACTCTCTTTTTCTCGAAACCACCACCACCATCATCCTATTTCTTTTGCCCTAAACCACTCAACCCAAACTAAACCTCCATCCCTATAGTCACTACTCCAAAACCTTGTGTCTCTAACCAAACACCCAAATCAAAACACTATTGTCTTTTATATAAATTATGAATAGACTAAAACAACCTCTATTTTAACAAAACATCAACCATATTCTAGGATTTAACCATCCATCATTCCTTTTCATTCATATTTAACAACCTTTTTCCTTCCATAATAGCTGTCATGTTACTATTCTTTCAAACCAAACCCAATTAACTCGAAATCAAGCAATGTTTACTAACATCTTCTTCCCCTCTTTTCTTAACACAGAAATCATCATTTTCATTAACCATTCTACTTATGACCATAATTCCCTTTTAACCACCATAAAGACCAACAAATTGAAACCATTAAAACTTTTGTTCTTCTTTACCCACATTTAACAACTGCAATCACCATTATCGACTTTTAAACTATAAGTTAAACCTTCCCTTTTATGAACCCTTCAACAAAACCCACACCATCATACACTAAACCTGCCACTCATAAACACTAATAGTCCTTAAAATAACATTAAATTATACTCTCATTAGCCTTCACCATTGACACACCCAATCACCCATAACCTATCTTTATATTTGCTTTAAGCCATTTACCCAAGAAATTCCACTCACCAATAGTTAACTCAGCCTCCCCTATCGATATAGCATATACTAGCCTAATCGACAGAACCTAGACCTAAGCAACCATAGACACTCACCCAAATTAGATCACACGTTCCCATCCATAATAGCACCTCTAGAGGTGCTACCTCAGCTCTACCTTGACCACTAGAAACCCCTCCACACTAAATAGCATCACCAACCCATGATAAAAAAAAAAATACTAAACTCATAAAGCCTTAAACCACCATAACCCTCTAAAATAACCATTATTTACAACACCAGCAATAGCCCCCAAATCAAAATCCTAATCCAACCATCACCATACCAGTGATGTCACGGCATCATTCAGTCATCTTTCTCTTTATTTTTCTTTATTTTCATTACAGATGTCTTTCTATTGAAGGCTTTAATTGATGGGCTTAACACGACCAAAGAGTCGATGTCTTCATCCAAGTATAGGAGCGTCGAAGTAATAAATAACTCAATAAGACCGAGGCCGAACTACAGGGAGGTTAACTGCATAAACTATAAATAAAAAAATAGATAATAAAAAAAGGGTTGAAAAGAGCTTTAAAATGTGATATTAATGTAAGAATTAAACAATGATAAAATAATTCTTCAGGATAAAGGATCCATTAATGGTATTTCAAACAAGTATAGTATAAACTTTTTCTATTACTCAACGAAAAACTACACACAATGAAAGTTCCAATCAAATTATAAATTGTTAACATGATTACATTAGTTATCTTATTCGAATGATGCTAATGCTTGTAAATTTTATCCGATATTCATCATTATAACTTATGTTAACAACAAATCAAGTTCTTTTCATAGTATAGATGTCGATTATACCATACGGTTAGGCTATAAAAGTGTCAAGTATTTGTTGTACCAAGGTTATATAACATAAATCTAGATTAACCATGTAACAAATAAAGTATTAAGAGTGAATAAGATAACAAATACAAAACATGTTAGTATCAAACATTAAGGTTCATGTTGAGCTCATATTATATTTATCCTTACACCATTAGTGTAACATTTTTACCTGACATCATAAACTTAACTAAACATAATGAAAGAGAAAAACATAAATAAACGATAAGAGAACATGATTATATAAGTATAATAAAGAAAATAAAAGGCATAAACAAGATACTAATGAAAGCAAAATTTAAGCATTATAAAAAAATCAAAAGAGAGCAAGAATATGATCTTGATTTAAAAACCAAGATGCCTAAACATTTTTATAGGCTAGAATTATAAATTATTTATTTGATGATTAATTGTTTAGTAGGTGGCCACCTCTTGACTTGATGACAATCATTATCTTCTTGTCTAACAAAAACATCATTACTAACATCAAAATTTGAACAGATAGTCTTCATCAAAATTATGAGAAATTATCTAAACTTTCCAATAAAAAAATAATCTTTGCATTTAGTGACATGACCAAAAGATTAATATCTTCTCCCAAGTGTAAGAGTGTAGAAATAATAAATAACCTGGTAAGGTTGAGGTCCAACCATAAAGAGGTTAACTAAATGATGATGATGATGATGATGATAAGTGATTAGTACTCAAAAGTGCATTTTTATCATGGTTTTATATCATCATTTTGCACTTGAAGTATCAATAACTCCTTAACTAAAGTACGTTTTATAATAATCTATATAAAAATATAAGATACCTTTAATTTGTGGTAAATGTTCATTTTAAATGCAGGTCTATCACATAAATAAAAGGATTGATTGATGACTTTAAGAACTTCAATTGCAAAGGCAAAGAGATGATCAAACTTAGAAAAAAGATGTCGGTGCAATCCAAACCGGAACACTGTTCGGTAATTGGGTCATATCTAGAGTTATAGATCTCATATTTAGGTCTAGTTTATATGGATGGAAAGGTAAGACATAGGCCTACAACTCTCATATGGAGCCCAAGATCTAAAAAGGCCATTTTCAAGTCCAAATTATTGCAACAACAAAGAAGTCCAAATTTGTCCTCCAGCCCGAGCATTGTTTAGTATTTTGGCCATATCTGGAGTTCTAGAAGTCGAAATGAGCTGAATTTTTTACACAAGAAAGACAAGAGAAGATAAGGATTGTCACCAAGTCAAGGGTTGGCCATCTACTCATCAATTAGTCATCAAATCAATAGTTCCCAATTTTGGCCTATAAAAGGAGGCATTTGCCATGCATTTAGGCATCTTGGTGTCCAGATCAAGATCATGCTCTTCTTTTCTCTCTTTGTATTCTTTATGCTTTGTTTTCATTAATATCAAGTTTATGCCTTTCATTTCCTTTCCTTTCCTTAGTTAACTTTTATGTTCTTATTTTGTTTATCTATTTTTCTTTCTTTCATTATGTCTAGCTAAGTTAATTATGTCAAGGTGAAAAGGTTACACTAATGGTGTAAGAATAAGTATGGTATAAACTTAATATGGACTTTAATGTTTAATACTAACATGTTTTATATTTGTTATCTTGTTCACTCTTTAATACTTTTCTTGTTAAATGATTAATCTTGATTTATGTTGTATAACAATTGGTACAACAAATGCTTGGCACTTTCATAGCCCATACTGTATGGTATAACCGACACCTGAGCTATGAAAGGAACTTGATTTGTTGTTAACATAAGTTATAATCATGAATGCTTGACGAAATTTACAAGTATTAGCATTAATTGAATAAGATGACTAATGTAATCATGTTAACAATCTATAATCTGATTGGAACCTCCTTTATGTGTGGTTTCCAATTGAACAATAAGAGTTTATACTATACTTGTTTGACATACCATTAGTGGAACCTCTAACCTTGACATTTGTTATTATCATTGTTTAATCTTTACTTTAATATTCTATCTCCAAGTTCTCATCATCATCATCATCTTCTTCTCTTTCTTTATTATTATTATTATTATTATTATTATTATTATTGTTGTTGTTGTTGTTGTTTATAATTTGTACAATAACCTCCCTGTGGTTCGACCCCGGTCTTGCCGGGTTATTTATTACTTCGACACTCCTGCACTTGGGAGAAGACATTAATCTTTTCGTCGTGTCAATAAGGACTTTGAAATGTAAAATTAATATAAAGATTAAACAATGATAAAAACAATTACCAAGATTAGAAAATTCACTAATAGTATTTCAAATAACTATAATATAAATTCTTTTTATTACTCAACTGAAAACCACATATAAATTGAATGATTTATCCTAATGCATTATTGTATATTTTAAGAGTCTGTGTGTATTAAGTTTAGAAGAGATTATTACCACAAAAGTTTTATTTTCTCCTAAAAATGAGTATTTAAGATTGAATGGTAATATATTCAAATTAGGTTTTGGTGGTTAAACACTTCAAGGTACGAACTCAATTGATCATAACGGCAATTCTTCAATTTATGATCTCTAGTTACTTGCATTTGATTCTTTTTGAAAATAGACCATATACAAATTATTAGATTCATCAATCTTAGTTTCACTGGATGTGGTTTGAAATTGATCGTGAACTAATTTTTCAGTAAAATTCACTTCCTGTAAATCATTATCATCTTCAGGTTGCTTGCAAATGTTAAAATTATTCATCTTCAAAGTCATGTTTTCAAATGATAGCTTCATCATTGCATTTTTACAATTAATCAATGTATTAGAAGTTGCAAGAAAAGGACATTCTAATATAATAAAAAATAAATTACATGCTTCAATAGGTTATGTGTCCAAGATAACAAAATCTATAGGGTAAACCTTAGCCAGACCAACAAATAAAAAAAAACATGATTTTAGATTTTATCAGACAAAACAATGCAGCTTATCTTTGTTATGGCATATTTAGGGTGCTAATACCTTTTCTTTATGCAATCAGTTTCCATGCCCTATCTCTAAAACCATTTAAAGTTTTTAGTTATCAAAAAACTAAGTGGTGACTTCCTTTCAAATTTTTCACTGATAAAAGACATAAGAATTCTTTATCTCTTCATATTTTGCTGAAAATACATTATTCAATTTTTATTTTTTCCTGAATGGTGGACAATCGTCCCGACACCGCACACGTGGAAAAAATATTTTTATTTAAATTGTTGACAACACTTCCACATGAAAAACTTAAGTTAGACCTAATTTATTATAAAACTATTTGAAAAAATTGCCTGAATTAAAATTAAAAATTTTCTTCTTTATAAACTAAATGGATTTAAATTTCTTGTATATAAAAATATGATGAAATGATAAATTAGAGAATAATTATATATCCACGAATTTGAAACAAGAAGATTTGTTGGAATACATGGAGAGTTGGTTGTAAAAAATAAAAAGAGACGAGCATAGCTAATACCCTTAATCTTAATTTTTATCCCATCTCCTTTTTGTTTCCACGTATAAATTTGGCCAATTGTATTTCCAATCATAACCCCAAAAAATAAAATTTTATCTTATTTGAATATGTATTCTAATAATGAAAAAAATGAAAGATTGAAACACTCAGACCAAGTTAATAGAAGGTGATGCAAGGAAATACAAAAGATAACAATTAAATAAAAATATAAAATATTTTAAATGAGTAAAAAAAGTTATAGGTGTGAAATTTAAATTTATAAGTTTATTTTTTATAAAAATATTTATAATAAAATTTATCTTAGTAAGAGGTTTGCAAAAACCTTAAATACACTAAACATTTGATTTCAATTAATATAATTTCTGAAATCTTATAAAAATTTAAATGTAACCTAAGGATAAAATTAAAAACTATAATCAATTATTATTTTATTATGATACATCTCTTTTTAAATATTTATTTATTCAATTTATTTATAAATATATCTATTAAATCATCAATATAATAATTTATTTAAAATAATTTTTTATTTAGTCATGAAAGACTACTTCTCAAAATCATCTATTTCCGCATGCCCTACTACATCACGAAGTAGAGGACAAGTCCACCTCCACTGGAAAGCGACTTCGATTTGGACAGGATTCCTTTGTTTTTCACCTTCGCCTTCATCTGCCTCGTCATCCACGACGCCTCCATCTTGACACTCTTCTTTTAGTATCTTATCCTTTTCTTGTTTTCGATCGTAGAAGAAATTATTTGATATGCTGGAACTATACTCTGTCTCTTGCAAAAATAGAGGATTTATAATATTTTTCTAAGAGAAAGGAGTCCAGTTTGTGTGCTGAATAATTCCTCTTCATTATAGAGTAAATTATAACATAGTTATTGATGATTTAATATAAGTTATTCATCAATCCTTATTGTTGGTCCAAAAAGCCTTATATATGAAGGCATCAAATCCCCGTCCAATTACTTCTCAAATCGTGGGATTTACACAAAAATGTTGCAAAGATTTGAAATCAATAATGGGTGCTCTCTCAGAAAAGGAAGAAGATCTATATGTGACCATGCAAGTAGGTATATTAGATATTGAAGTGTAGAACATGCTCTTTCCTTTGAAGAACTTGAAGTCCATTGCAGGAAGAGAAAACATGAAACATGTGAGAGAAATAAATATGGTAAAAGGAAAGAGACAGAAAGAGAGGCTAATAAGAAAAGTAAAAGAAGAGTTTTAATACCGTAGTTGTGAGTGTTTTTAAAAGTGTTTTTTTTTCAAAAATATATTAAAATAATATTTTTATATTTAAAAAAAATATTTTTAAAACCAGCTTATTAAAATAATCTAAAAAAAAGACTATTAATTTGAAATAAAAAAAATAAATTATTTTTTAACACCTTCGAAACACAAAAACAAACCAACATTAAAAAAAAGATAAAAAGATAGTAATTAATAATTATCAATGAATGTTATTAACTTGTTATTTTTGAAATCACAAAGGTTAATTAAAAATAGGTTTATTAGGTAAAATGTAATTACTATTTCAAGACAAAAGATACAAAAAAGTGAAAATAAAAATTATCTTTAGAGACATGTTCTTGCTATATCTCATATTTGAAAGTTTAAAAATTTGTTTTAAAATTATTTTAAAAATAAATTTATTTATTTTTTGTTTTTCCAACCACACAGGCTTGTATCACCATTATTACCAAACGTTATCTTATATATCCCATAAAAGAATATTATTTTTTCATCCACTTATATTTATATTTAGAAGATACTACATTATAATACTTCTACGAATATAGCTTTTCTAGATGATGTATCTTTATATTACAATTTGGGTATTAATTAGTTTTTGTTAAACTTAATGTTTGAAATTTCTTTAATTTGAATCAAAGATTTAATAGAAAGAATCCCAACTTTTAACCATGAGTTGTGCCCTTAAAATATTGTTACTAAGAACAAATTCAAAGGTTGACAAGATCTAAATAGCATTTAATTATTATTTCAGGAAAAAAAAATGATTGCAGAGACTATCTCTATCTCAAAAATAATGTTTAGAAAACCTTTTTCATCTTGTTTTTAAGAGAGAGATCGTAGACGTAGCAAAACAATGTGTATTTATAATGAAATTATTATCTTGTATTTCGAAAATGTTAAATTTTAACTTTGTGACGGTGAAAATATTTTATTTTATATATGATTGGTTTATTCATTTTATTATTAAATATATTAAAAATAATTTAATAAAAGAGTAAATCATAATTTAATTATATTATCATGTAAAAAATGAATTATCTTTTTTAAAATGATTACAAATCTTTTTCCAATGTAATTTTGATGAGAGGAGAAATTACTATTTTAGCATAGTTAATAAAAAAGTAATATTTGTTATAAATTAAATGATAATAATAATTTTTATTTATTGTTTGAAATATTTGAGATTTGATAATATATATAAATAGTAAATTAGATTTTTCTGCAATTTAATTTATCATGTCTCTTATCAATTAAATATAATGCATAAATATTTCTTCTATGATATATAAAACTATCAAACAAAAATGTCTTTATTTTTTGTTGTATAACGAGATAGCATGCCCACATGCTGTCAAGAACTTATAAAATAAATATACTTAATAGTGTTATAATTGTGAATCGACACTAGATAAGTAATAGAAACCAAGCTATAATAATGCCAATATTTCATGATAGAAAAAAATTATGTTGGTGACAAAAAAAAACTTAAAAACTGAACATAATGATTCGTAGCAATGCACGGTATTTTGTGAGGAAAAATATAAACATGATTTAGCTTTTCTGTTAATAAAAATAAAAAAATATATAAAATTAAATTCTCCATCAACTTAATATTAAAATAAAATCAAAAAATATAATTTTGGAAGAAAAAAACCCTTAAGGAAAAATGTTATAGCAATTGATAATATTTTGTAACGAAAACTATAGTGTTTTTCCAAATAAAATTAACCAAAAAAATTTACAAAAAATCATAAAATATTATTTTGAGCAATAATATAGCAATCCACAGTATTTTGTAAAGAAAATAACAATGCTTTCCTCATATAATTTAGTTTTATTATAATTATAATTCTTAACTAACTTAATATTCTAAAAACAAAACCATATAGAGAGACACTATAGCAATCTACAATGTTTTGTAAGGAAAACTATAGTGCTTTCCCCATATGATAAAGTTTTATTACAAAGTTAAATTTTAACCAACTCAATATTAAAAAAAATAAAATCAATAAAGATAATTTTTTAAAAAATTATTAAAAAAAAACTCAAAAAAACAATGTAAGGAAAAACTATATCAATCCATAGTGTTTTGTGAGGAAAATTATAGTGTTTTTCCTATATGATTTAGTCTTACTTGTATTTTCTTGTAATTATAATTCTTAACCAGATTAATATTTAAAAAATAAAATTAACAAGTATAATTTTAGAAAAAAAACCACGAGAAAAAAAACATTGTAACAATCCATAATAATTTAACAGGAAAGCTAAAGTACTTTCCTCACATATTGTAACTATAATTCTTAACTAATTTAATATTAAAAATAAAATTAAAAAAGATAAGTTTGAAGAAAATCATAAAAAAAATATGGAGAAATATTGTGCAATCAACAATGTTTTAAAGAAAAAAACAAACAAAACTAAATTCTCAATTAGCTTAATATTAAAAAAGTAAAATCAATAAATTTAATAAAAAAATCATGTAGGAAAATATTATAGCAATCTACAGTATTTTAAAGTAAAAAAAATTACAAAGCAAAATTTTTAACTAGCTCAATATTAAAAAAGTAAAATAAAAAATAATTTTGAAAAAAAAAACAAAAAAGGGAAACTGCTATAAGAAAAAAAAAGTAACACATTGTCAAGTATATGCTATCACTGGTGCCCATAATGAATTTTTTTTGCATAAAAATTGATATTTAGATATGTCAAGTATAATTTGAAAAAACAATTATGATCTAATTGGGTCAAACAAGCTAACTTTATTTTAATTAGACAAACATAATAATAGTAGATAGACCAAATTTAAAAAGAAAAAGTGATTAGAATAACCTGGGACAAAAACACTTGTTTTTTTCAAAAGAGAACAAATGATGTATCTCAATTCACAACTCATTAAATATAAAATAATGAAATGGAGTAGAAAAGAACAATAAAAAAATTAGAATTGATTAACCCGAGTTAGCATGACAAATATGTAAGCCGCAGTAATTAGGGTTGAGTGATCTTGAAATATTCCCTCAAACTCACGATTCAGATCATGAGATTTGAAAAACTCATTAAAATAATAAAAAGAATTATAAAACACTTTAAAAAAATGTTAACTTTTCATATCCATAATCGGGTCATTACCTAAAGCATCCTATCTCAAAAAACTAATAAGTTCAATTTTTAATCAATCAAATATTAAAGGATAAAATTATAAAAACAATTTTAATTATACAAAAGAATTAAAAAAAATAGCAATAAAAGAATATAAATCAAAATTGAAAAAAATAATTTTGTTTGATTGAAAGGTGAAATTGAAAAGAGAAATCAATATAGTTAAACTACCCAAAAAAAACAAAAGAATGAAAATTAAAATTAATATAAAGAATAAATATATAAAATTTTAATTAAAGGGTGAACTTGAAAAGACTAATAACTTTTATAAAAGGGCTAAGAAAAATAATTGAAAAACTTAATATCATCAATTTAGATTGAATGATGAAATTAAAACAAATAAATTTTTTATAAAACGGGTAAGAAAAAATTAAAACAAAAAAAAGAAAAAAATAAAAAATATAATATTTGGTAAATTGAAATTGAACAATAAAATCAAAAACAAATTAAACTTCTACAAAAAGTCAACAAAAAAATAAAAATCAAAGAAATGAAGACTTAAGTGGTAATATCAACAAACAAAGACAACCAAGTTGTAATTTTTAGGGGAAAAGACAGAAAATAAAAGAAAATAAAAAAGATCTACCAATGATAAACTATACCATCAATATTGACATGCGCCTCCCCGCAAAGACACAAATACAATGTCATTTCTAATAACATGATTAAATGACATTTTTTGATGCTACAAGTATGATCAAAAGTGCTAAAACAACGCCTACACACCCCTCTTAGTACTGCACACATGCTTAATCTATTTTCTATATATATATATATATATATATATAAAAACCAAATATTAAATTACGCATAACTTAGCATGGTAATAATAATTTAAAAAAAACATTGTGAAAAGGAAAAAAGGCTTAATGATTCTAATTTAAAAAAAATTAAAGATATTTTAATTGTTTCATTATGCTTTTTAATTATTTATATATTAGGTCAAATATTAGATTGCTCCTCGATATCTATTATAATAAATGATTAGTACTTAAAAGTGCATTTTTATCAAGATTTTATATCATTATTTTGCACTTGAAGTATCAATAACTCTCTAACTAAAATATGTTTTATAATAACAAGTCTAATACCATAAAATACATTTAATTTATGGTAAACGTTATCTTAAATGCAGGTGATGTGCATCATAGGAATGATAATCTATCTCATAAAGCTAAATCTAATATACAAGAGAATTCAAATGGTCTAATGACAAGAGCAAGAGCGAAACAACTACAAAAGGCCTTGACAAGTCAAATTAGAATGATTGAAGTTGTGTCGGAGTTAAAAATTAGCAATCAAATTCAAATTAGTTCAAGGGTGCTTATTTGCCTACAATTGGAACTTAAAGATGGGAAGAGCCCTTAATGGTTCTTTTGATACTGGGCTACTTGAATTTGGGTTGATAATGCATATAAGTTAAGGAATTGATGTTGTTTATGTCAGAATAGTAAATGAATTTGAACCTGAATTTGAAGTCATCCATTGTATGTAAAAACAAGACTAATCTAGATGGATTTCAAGTTCAGAATATAATCTTTCTAGATTGTCCAACCATGATTGCATTGGACTTTTATGCAAGAAGTTATAGCCATTTTAAATTTGGTTTGTTTATGTTTCAATTAAAGTCAGAAAATGTGTGCTAGTTTAATTTGTCCAGTTATTTTGTCTAAGTCTAATTTTTTGGGCTTGACTTCTGTCATGTTGAATTTTCTTAACTATTTAGGGATGTTCTAATTGTAAATATGGTACCAAATGAAGAACTTTTGGCTAAATTTGAACTTAATTCAGAGAATTAAAAGTTGTTCTTCCAAATTGATTTGTGAAGAACCCTGCCTAACTTATCACTCTTCAATCACAAAGAGTGTGGTGTTAAAATCCTAGATTGATCTTTGTGGCATCCAGATTAACTTATCAAAGTATCATTCTAGTTTATCCTCCATTTTATTTACCTTAAAATCACTATAATCCAGCCTAAACACCAAAAGAAAGACAACACAACCAGACTCATCCTTCATCCATTTTCATTAGATTCAATATTGCTTATTTTTGAATCATTCATGGCAGATCACCAGGTCTATCACATAAATGAAAAGATTGATTGATAAGTTGAAGTAGTAAAATTAAAAGGACAGAGAAATGGCCAAACTTAGAAAAGAAATATTGGTGTAGTCCAAACTGAAACACTGTTCGATACTTAGGTCATATCTGGAGTTGTAGATCTCGGATTTAGATATACTTTATATGGATAAAAAGTTAAGACATAGGCCTAAAACTTTCATAGAAAAGCAAAACTCAATTCAACTATTTGGAAGTTCAAATCTTAGCAACAATGTAGAAATTTAAATTTATCTTGTAGCCCAAACATTATTTATTATTCATCTCATATCTCGAGTTCTAGAAGTCCAAATGACCTCAATTTTTTTTTCTGGAAAGCTAAGATAATTTTCTAGAACTTTCATAGCAATGTTGGTTCAAATTTTGATGTTATCAATGAAATATTTGGCAGACAAGAAGATAAAGATTGTCACCAAATCAAGAGTTGGCTACCTACTTATCAATTAGTCATCAAATCAATAGTTTTTAATTTTAGCCTATAAAAGGAGGCATTTGCTATGCATTTATGCATCTTGATTTTCATATCAAGATAATGTTCTTGCTCTCTCTTTATTGTAATACTTAAGTTTTGCTTATATTGATCTCTTATTTATATTTCTCATTTTCTTTTACTTATATAATTAACATATATTTTATTTATATTTTTATCTTGTTTATTTATATTTCTCTTTTTTATTATGTTTAGTTAAGTTTACTATGTCAAGGCGAAAAGGTTACAATAATTGTGTAAGAATAAATATAGTGTAAACTCAATATAGTTTTTAATATTTGATACTATCATGTTTTGTATTTGTTGTCTTATTCACTTTTAATATTTTGCTTGTTAAATGGTTAATCTAGATTTATATTGTATAACATTTGGTATAACAAATGTTTGACACTTTTATAGCCTAATTATATGGTATAACCGATATTTGTGCTATGAAAGAAACTTAATTTGTTGTTAACATAAGTTATAATTATGAATACCTGACAACATTTACAAGTATTAGCATTATTCGAATAAGATAACTAATGTAATCATGTTAACAATTTATAATCTAATTGGAACCTCCTTTGTGTGTGTTTTCCAGTTGAATAATAAGATTTTATACTATAATTATTTAAAATACCATTAGTGGATCCTCCAACATGATGACACGACCAAAAGATTAATTTCTTCTTCCAAATGTAAGAGTGTCGAAGTAATAAATAACTCGATTAGACCGGAATCGAACCACAGCAAGGTTAATTGTATAAATTATAAACGATAATAATACAACAACAATAACAATAATAATATCATCAACAACAACAACAACAACAACAACAATAATAAAGAAAAAGAAGGAAAAGAAGAAGAAGAAGACGATGAGAACTTTGATATTGAATATTAATGTAAGGATTAAACAATAATAATAATAATAAATATCAACGTTAGAGGTTCCACTAATGGTATGTTAAACAAGTATAGTATAAACTCTTATTATTCAATTGGAAACCACACATAAAGGAGGTTCCAATCAGATTATAAATTGTTAACATGATTACATTAGTCATCTTATTTGATTAATGTTAATACTTGTAAATCTCATCAGATATTCATGATTATAACTTATATTAACAATAAATCAAGTTCCTTTCATAACTCAGCTGTCGGTTATACCATACAGTATGAGATATGAAAGTGTCAAGCATTTGTTGTACCAAGTATTTTACAACATAAATCTAGATTAGTCATTTAACAAGTATTAAAAAGTGAACAAGATAACAAACACAAAACATGTTAGTTTTAAACATTAAAGTCCATATTAAGTTTACAGTATACTTATTCTGACACCATTAATGTAACCTTTTCATCTTGATATAATAAATTTATCTAAACATAATGAAAGAAAAAAGAAAAATAAATAAAATAAGAACAAAAATAAGATAAAAGTTAACTAAGTAAAAAAAAAAAGAAATGAAAGGCATAAACTTGATATTAATGAAAGCAAAGTATAAACATTACAAAAAATATAAAAAGAGAAAACAAGAGCATGATCTTGATATGAAAACCAAGATACCTAAATGCATAGCAAATGCCTCTTTTTATAGGCCAACATTGAGAACTATTGATTTGATGACTAGTTGATGAGTAGGTGACCAACTATTGACTTGGTAACAATCCTTATCCTCTCTTGTCTGCCCAAAACGTCATTAATAACGTCAAAATTGAAACCATTTAAAAACATGAAAGATGTAGAAAATTATCTCAGTTTTCTTGTGTAAAACATTTAGGTCATTTGGACTTCTATAACTCTATATATGGACCAAACACTAAATAGTACTTGGGTTGGAAGACAGATTCGGACTTCTTTGTTGATGCTACAATTTGGACCTGAAAATAGTCTTTTTAAGTTTTGGGCTCTATATAAAAGTTGTAGGCTTATTTATTACCTTTCCATCCATATAAAGTAGACCTAAATCCAAGATCTACAACCCCAGATATGACCTAATGATTGATACTTAAAAGTGTATTTTTATCAAGGTTTTATATCATCATTTTACACTTGAAGTATCAATAATTCCTTCACTAAAACATGTTTTCTAATAATATAAGATACCTTTAATTTGTGGTAAATATTTATTTTAAATACAGGCCTATCATATAAATGAAAGGATTGATTGATGAATTTAAGAACTCAAATTGAAAGGATAAAGAGATGATCAAACTTAGAAAAGAGATGTTGGTGCAATCCAAACTGGAATACTGTTTGGTAATGGGGTCATATCTAGAGCTATAGATCTCACATTTAAATCTACTTTATATGGATGGAAAGGTAAGACATAGGCCTACAACTTTCATATGGAGTCGAAGATCTAAAAAGGTCATTTTCAAGTCCAAATTGTTGCAACAACAAAAAAGCCCGAATCTGTCCTCCAGCCCGAGCACTGTTTAGTATTTTGGCCATATCTGGAGTTCTAGAAGTCAACATGAGCTGAATTGTTTACACAAGAAAGCTGAGATAATTTCCTACAACTTTCATGTTTTCAAGTGGCTTCAATTTTGATGTTATCAATGACATTTTGGGTAGACAAGAGAAGATAAGGATTGTCACCAAGTCAAGAGTTGGTCACCTACTCATCAATTAGTCATCAAATCAATAGTTCCCAATTTTGGCCTATAAAAGGAGGCATTTGCCATGCATTTAGGCATCTTGGTGTCCAGATCAAGATCATGCTCTTGTTTTCTCTCTTTGTATTCTTTATGCTTTGTTTTCATTAATATCAAGTTTATGCCTTTCATTTCCTTTCCTTTCTTTAGTTAACTTTTATGTTCTTATTTTGTTTATCTATTTTTCTTTCTTTCATTATGTCTAGCTAAGTTAATTATGTCAAGGTGAAAAGGTTACACTAATGGTGTAAGAATAAGTATGGTATAAACTTAATATGGACTTTAATGTTTAATACTAACATGTTTTATATTTGTTATCTTGTTCACTCTTTAATACTTTGCTTGTTAAATGACTAATCTTGATTTATGTTGTATAACACTTGGTACAACAAATGCTTGGAACTTTCATAACCCATACTATATAGTATAGCCGACACCTGAGCTATGAAAGGAACTTGATATGTTGTTAACATAAGTTATAATCATGAATGCTTGATGAAATTTACAAGTATTAGCATTAATTGAATAAGATGACTAATGTAATCATGTTAACAACCTATAATCTGATTGAAACCTCCTTTGTATGTGGTTTCCAATTGAATAATAAGAGTTTATATTATACTTGTTTGACATATCATTAGTGGATCCTCTAACCTTGACATTTGTTTGTTATCGTTATTTAATCCTTGCATTAATATTCTATCTCAAAGTTCTTATCTTCTTTTTCTTCTTCTCCATCTCTTTCTTTATTACTACTACTACTATTTTTATTAGTATTGTTGTTATTGTGATTACTATTGTTGTTGTTTATAATTATCGTTTATAATTTGTACAATTAACCTCCGTGTGGTTCGACCCCGGTCTTGCCGAGTTATTTATTACTTTGACACTCCTACACTTGGGAGAAGATATCAATCTTTTAGTTGTGTCACCTAATTACCAAACAGTGTTTTAGGTTGGACTGCATCGGCATCTCTTTTTTAAGTTTAGTCATCTCTTTGTCCTTTTAATTTCAGTTTTTAAATTCATCAATCAATCCTTTCATTTATATCATAGGGCTACATTTAAAATGAACATTTACTACAAATTAAATGTATCTTATATTATTAGATATGTTATTATAAAACATACTTTAGTTAAGGAGTTATTGATACTTTAAGTGCAAAATAATGATATAAAACCTTGATAAAAAATACACTTTTAAATACTAATCACCTAACAATTATTTTTATCATTGTTTACTTCTTATACCAATATCACATTTTAATTTAAAGTTTTTATTGTTGTTGTTTATAATTTATACAATTAATTTCCCTATGATTTGATCTCGGTCTTGTCGGGTTATTTATTACTTCGACACTCCTATACTTAAAAAAAGATATCAATCTTGTAATCGTGTCAAGAACAAAAAAATCATTATGAAAATACAAAAATACATGTTGACACCAATTTTAATATTTTTGTTTCAATGGTATTTTTATTGTATTAAGATGTGAAAAGACTTATTTATCCTTGATCAATTTAGTAATAACTAATGAGCCATGTAAAAAGACTTCAATACTCTTGATAGCTAGTGTAAAGTTTTTTAAGTGGAGAAATAAAATTAAAATTACCATTATATTGTTCCAAAGGCCTTTTAGCTTTTGTAAATAGTCATTTTTATATAAATTGTCTAATTGTTTTATAGCAAGATAATAACTAAACCAAGGTTGTCCATTTCATTTTGATTAGTGTTTTGTTTTTTTAATTGAAATGATACATTTTGGTTTTAGAGCAGTTTTATATGTCATTTAAGGGTTGTATTGTTCGTGTGTGTGTGTAAAATTCAAAATATATATTTTCAATACAAATCCAAAGATAAATTAACTTGAAATTATATAATTCAAATTACAAACATGATGGCAAGTATCTAAACATAATTTCAAAATTTAAACATTCTTATTTAGTGATTAGTAGATCATTAGCTCGTGTTATGTTGCGGCTAGAATCAATTTTTTTAATATAAAAAAATATAGGTATAGCTAATGTTTTTCTAGTATAAAAAAAAATATTTAAAACATGAGGGAGTTGATCTAATAAGATCTGATTGACTCAACGAGTCCAAAAACAACTTGAACAACTGATAAAATTGTAGTTTGATTAAAAAAAACTCAAGACAACATCTTTTCTTTTAAAAAAATAATAAAATGATAACATTTTGAATTAAACTAGATCAACCAACTCATATTAATCTTTCAAATGCATGAGTCAAGTCATGAAAATATGATAACCCTATATAAAACAAATAAAAAAAATTACAAAACTCAATTTCTAATAAATTCATTGTTAAATAATAAAATTAAAGAAAAAAAATCAATCTAAAAAAAGAATATGATAAAACGACCTAAGTATACTTAGATTAACTTGCAAAACTTATGGCCTGAAAATGTTGAACAATGAAATTTGAAAAAATAATTGAACCGAAAAAATAAAATAATTATTTTAATTAGTGAATTGTATAATAAGATTGAGATAACTATAAAAAAAATTATAAAATTTAATTTTAAATAATGAAACTAAAAAAATATAAAATAAAAATTTTAAAAAATAAAAATAAATTATTCACGGAGAAACAAAACATATGAAATGAACTAGAATATGCTGGGTTTTTTTTTGGGCGTAAGAGTAGAATTCACAACCTTGAATCAAACAGTAGCTTATTGGACAAAGGAGGAGGGCAAACATGTAAGTACAAAAGCGCACCGTGTCTGTCTCTGGACTCTTATAATCCAGTCGAACTCTGCACAGAAAGAAGAATCTCTTTCTGATTTCATTTCTCCTTCTTCTCCACTGTCTCACAGACCTCTCGTTCTCCTCCCCTGGAACAGAAAACCCATCAGATCGTTTCTCCTTCTTCTTCACTCTGTGTCACCACCTCTCCTTCTGAAAACACCCCAAACCTCTCTCTCTCGCTCTCTCTATATATATACACACACACATACATATATATATATATATATATATATATCTCCCACTCTCTCTCCTTCTGAAGCAAAACTTCCTTCTTCTGAGTGATGGGTGTGAGCTGCTCCCGGTGCTCCCACACTTCCCACATCACAGAAATCATCATCACCAGTTTCTTTCGCCACAAATCGTAAGACTGATATATAAAGACAAGAAAAAAACAGAGAGAGATCATTCAGTTCTGGAATCTGGGTCTTTCGTTTTTTATTTTTTTGACCAGATATAGAAGCATATAGCTGTGAGCCTGTGATGGCAGCTTGATCAAATCTGTATCAGCAGGAAACAGTTTTACAAAAGCATGGCGGGTGGTACTGGTGTTTCTAATTCCAATTTGTCTGTTTTGCTTCAAAGCCAAAGAGGCCCTTGTGCTGCTTCACAGCCTCTTGAATCTCTTTTCCTTTCTGGCTCTTCTCCTTCTTTTCTTGGTATTCTTTCTGACCCTGGTTCTATCTCTTTTTCCTGCTGAGTTGTTTTCAATGGAAAAATCATCACACAGTTAGTGAAGTAAAAAAAATCTGGCCTTTTGAACCATCCCGTCTATACTTGTAGTTTGATTATTGGTTTTCTTTATCTAGGATAATTTTGTATTTGCTCAAATTATCAAATCAGATTTCTCTAATATATCTACTATATACATACATTCAATGGAACCTTTCTTCTTCTCTCTCCTGAGAAATTATCAGAGAAAGACCACGTTCAACCATGTGTCGCAATTATTCAATATCGATCAATAAGAGCGAAATGAAAACAACCAAACCTAGTAAGATCGAAAACAAGTGATACTGCCGCAGAAATGATTGCTAATTGGTGTGTTGTTATTGTGATTGACTGAAATACGATCTTCTAATTATAGTGTGTCAATAATTTAGGTTCAAGATCCATGATGAGTTTTGAAGATGTTCATCAAGCAAACGGATCATCCAGGCCTTTTTTCCGCTCGTTTGATCACGAAGACAATGGAGACGATGATCTGGATGAATATTTTCATCAACCTGAAAAGAAGAGGAGACTTACTGTTGATCAAGTTCAGTTTCTAGAAAAGAGTTTTGAGCTTGAGAACAAGCTTGAACCCGAAAGGAAAATCCAGCTTGCAAAGGATCTTGGCCTGCAGCCGCGTCAGGTTGCCATATGGTTTCAAAACCGCCGAGCAAGATGGAAGACTAAACAGCTGGAAAAGGATTATGACGTTTTGCAATCTAGCTACAATAGCCTTAAGGCTGGCTATGACGACCTCCTCAAGGAGAAGGAGAAACTAAAAGCTGAGGTAAATAAACACCATCCTTTTTTTTAGAGAATTCAACAACCTTGCTGCCATACGTATGTAGTATAGAAGGGAAATAAGATCGAGCAATGGTTTAATTGTTTTCAGGTTAATCTTCTCACCGACAAGTTGCTCATCAAAGAGAAAGAGAAGGGAAGCCCAGAATTGTCTGATAAAGATGCATTTTCGCAAGAGCCACCTAAAAGGGCTATAGCTGATTCAGCTTCCGAGGGTGAAGTGTCGAAAATCTCAACAGCGGCCTGTAAGCAGGAAGATATCAGCTCAGCCAAAAGCGACATATTTGATTCAGACAGCCCACATTACGCTGATGGGGTGCATTCCTCACTCTTAGAGGCAGGAGATTCTTCATACGTTTTCGAACCCGATCAATCAGATTTGTCACAAGATGAAGAAGATAACTTTAGCAAGAGCTTATTGCCTCCATACGTCTTTCCGAAGCTTGAAGATGACGATTACTCTGACCCGCCTGCAAATTTTGAAGATCATGCCTTTTGGTCCTGGTCATACTAAGTTACTCGCAGCTTCTTATGCATTAAAGTAATAAATCCACTGACGGCGGCCCAGCCCAGATCTGTGGTGCTGGGGTGGGTTCTCCTGGTTGTAGTTGGAAATGATGATGATCTTTGCCCCGTTTGTAATCTTGGCTGTGTCTGGGGTCCTCCTTTTTTTCGTTTTTTTCCCTTTTTGCCCTAAACTAGATGGAACTTTCAGAACCTGTTGTAACTAAATTTCCTTGAAAAGTTTGTATGGGAAGGTAATGCATCTCGTGTTCGAAAACTGTTCCTTGATTTCCACGCTGAGCTCGTTGATTAAGCAACTACTCCTGGTGACCTTACAGAATTTAAATGTGTTGTGTTCATGTTCAAGCCAGCAGTGAGACTAGATTCTCTTTAAGCGGCAAGATTTTTATTTTTAATTTTGTTCTGTCCTCTTTTGGATATTAATCTTACGCGCAAAAAGATACGAACAGATTTCAATAAACAAATCAAATCTGTCAGTGGATATGGTACCCCGTCCTGAACTCTGCTTATCCTGTTCCCGCGAGACTCTAATTAAATCCAAGTTGTTGCTGCATCATGAGAGCTGTTGTGTAATTACTCGTGGAGGATTGGAGAGCGCAGCATGCCGGAAAGTTGGATGCTGTGTTCGGAAAGGATGAATCGCAATTAAAAAAAAATTATTAATTTTTTTGTAATTGGTTGGACGGTAAAAGCAATAGATTACTTCACCACCGGCGAGGGTTTTTTGTTCAAGTTGACCTAGCTGCGTCAAAGAAAAGAAAAGAATATAATAAAATATATTTATTTTTTATTTTTTTATTTTAAAAAATATATTAAAATAACGTTTTTATTTGAAAAACTTATTTTTAATACCAAAACTATCTAAGAATATAAAAAAAAAATTAAAGTAAACAAAAAAAATTTAAAACATAACTTTTAAAACTTTTTAACTTGGGTGGTTGAGTAATAAGAAGCAGGTGTTTTGTTTTATACATTGTTTTGATTATTTTAATATATTAATATAAAAATAATGTTTTAAAATAAAATAAAAAATTATTACTTTAATATATTTTTAAGCACCAATCCTTGCGAATCCTCGTGAATGGATATTGTGTTTGAAAAAGAAATGGAAATTATTTATTTACCTTTAGGCTTTCCCGATAAAGTGGCAGAAATAGAATTCTTAACCATTTTATTATTAATTTTAATTTAGAGATTTAAACTATTAAAAAAAGTATATTAATTGCTATTCAACACTCTTCAAGTCTCCGCTTCGGCAGAAAGCAAGGGCATGTGGATTGGGGACTGCTTGCCCGAGTGTTGCTCTAAATGGCTTGTCTCCCCTTTGCCGTTAGCACGTGTAAGTTGCCCTATCGTTTTTTTCTGGTCAGAAAAAAAAGGACGTTGAAGATCGGGTCATGATCGTAATTGAGGGAAAAGTAACCTCTATGATATAATTTCGTAAATTCGGAGCATCTTTATTTGAGAATCAGCAACGGAAAAGTTTCTGTAGAGGAGTAGTTGCGTGGAGGTCTAAGTTTCATGGAAGAGACTTTCGTGCCACCTCATGAGGAAATTCAAGATCACTCTTAAGGGATCCACGTCACTCAACAATATTTTATTTGCTTATTTATTTATCCACGCTTATCTTCGAGCCGAGCACCTTAAAATTTGATACCAACTAAAGTCGAATCCATAGAAAGCGAGACTTGTCTTCAAATTTCTTGAGATGAAGGAATTAGTGCGCGCGCACGTGTTCTACGAGGTGTGCATGTGTGTGTATAATGATTTTTTTTTTAATTTTGATAAAGATAGCAGTTTTAAATCCAATAGAATAATTAGATTAAATTTATCGTATAAAAATCAGAATATCTTTAACCTAAAATAAAAGGATATATTCGAATATTTAAAAAAAGTGAGTGAGCTTATGTGCACCAATTTGTGAGGTGGGAGATGAGAAAATAAAGAGATAGAATAAAACATCAATATAAATTGTTTGTTTTTGGTTTTTAGAAGTGTTTTTTTTTTAAAAAAAAATTATTTTTTATTTACTTTAAAGTAATATATTTTTTGTGTTTTTTAAATTATTTTGATATAAAAAATTATTTAAAAAATAACATCAACCATATTCTTCTTAAATAAGTTAAATCATCGTTAAGTTAGCAACAATTTTATTTTATAAATTTTATTTAAAATATAAAAATTTAATTTGATGATGCAGGACTCGAGATTTATTTATTTATATAAAAAAGAGATTACTATCCATATCTTGCCGCCCACATGGAAAACGGGTTAATGGGTTTCTTATGCAAATTGTAAAATAGCAAATGAGTCTTTTTCTTTAAAGTTACTGGTGACAGCAAGGAGTTGGAAGATTTTGGACGTCAACTTCTTTGTTTAGAAAAGTCAAAGCATTGGTGCTTGCTCCACTTGCTTTTGTTTTGTTAAATTGATAATAAACAGCAATCCAATCAGATAAATTTATTTACTTCTGTTGTTTAATGTCAATTTGGCATGGATACAAGACATCAGATTCCACTTATTACTTCTATATTACAAAGTGAAAATAAAATAAAATAAATATACTTTAAAACCAAATCTCAAAACAAAATCGATTGCCAGGTGTCTTTATTATATTCTCTCGAAGAGCGGGGCCCCCTTCCAGGTTTCCTACCGACCATCTACGACCCCCACCGGTGGGCTTTCGACAGATTCCATCCACATGTACGGTTGTGATGCCGTTGAGCAGGAGCATCACTATCAAAGACAGCGTCCACCAAGCAACAACCCCATTTGGCATTGGGAACCATCCCCCTGCTTGACCCCACAGACGTGGGACACGTGGCGTGTACTCCTCATGATCAGGGTCAACGGAATATAGGAACCCATCACTGATATTTTTTTTCTAAAGTTTTGTTCGGCAGGTAATTAAAGGCTTTTTTTATATATATTTTTAGCGCAAAAATCAAGGTTAATGTTTGGGAGTTTTATTAAGTCTACATGAGTATATAAAATTGATATAAATAATGAATAATGTAAATTTAAAATAATTAAAAAAAACTTTGTATTAATCAACATGTATACTCTTTTTAATATAAGAAAAAAAATACCGATCTCCTGGCACGTTACAGCAATGGTACAACGCAGATATGCAGGGAGTGCCTGGAGGGATGTATGTGAAGGGGGACCCTTGGGTTAACGGGGGCATAGAGAGAGGAGAAGCGTCCATGACAGTGACAGCACGCATCTGTCTGTGGTTTTCTTTCCTCCTTTCTTCCTAACTACCACGATAACGCCACACGTTACATGACAGCTCCTCCTTTTTTGGGGGCCACACCACACGTGCCTACCAGGTGTTGCTGTCTCATTGTGTGTGACGATTTCAGACCTGTGAATTAAAAAATAAAAAATCGAATAAAAATGTTACTTATTCGCTGGTGATCGATGAATTACTGCTACACAGTCAACACGACTCCGTTCCGGTGTGCTGTGCTTCGGATGGAGATGGTCACTCAACAATTCATTTCATTTTAGTAGTCATTTGCTTAGAAATAAAAAGGTTTAAAAAAAAATGAAGGATCCTAATGGAAATCAAATAACTTTTTCTTGGTGAGTTACACTTCTGAATTACCTTGCCACCCATCCAAGACCCCTTTTTCTTTTAAAATAAAAAATAAAATGATAATAGAAAGAAGACTAGTGGTTTGAAAAAAGCAGGCTAAATTTTTTTTAAAATATATAAAAAAAATTAAGATGCAATTTTAAATAAAATTAAAAGCTTAATCGTATCTTATTATATCCAAAACTAGAGAGATAATACAAATTTAATATCAAAATAAATAAATATTGAATAAATTTGATTTAATCATGAGTCAAATTAAAATTTTAGTTATATTTAAAAACTTTGGATGCAAAGACTTAATTAAACTATGAATAGATCAAATTAATTTTAGAAAGGACTTGATTGGTGAAAGATTAAATTTAGAAGTCTAACTTTTGTTTAATTAAGAAGATTGAGATTTTAGAGGATCAAGCTTAATTGATTCAAGTAAAGGATAAAATTATAAGAAATTCAAAGTTTAAAGTCAATTAGGGATTAAATTGAAGAAATTCATAGTCAATAATTTTTTAGAAAAGACGTCAAATTCTATGGACTTAATTTGATTAAAGGCAAGAGTGAAATTGAAGAAATTGAAAGTTTAATGGTCAATTAAGAGTAAATTTACATAAATTCAAAATCAAGGGTTTTTTTTAAAAAAAAAAGATGTTGAAATTCATATTTGATATTGACGTTCAACAGAAAAAAAATTACATGAAATTAAAAGTTTAGGCTAATTAGATATGCATTTAAGAGTAAAACAACTAAATTAAACTAAATTAAAAAATTGAATAAAAATGTTACTTATTCACCGATAATCAATGAATTACTGCTACATAGTCAATACGACTCCGTTCTAGTGTATTGGGTTTCAGATGGAGATGGTAACTCAACTATTCATTTCATTTTAGTTGTCATTTGGTGAGAAGTAAAAAGGTTTAAAATAAAAATGAAGGATCATTATAGAAATTCAATAACTTTTTCTTGGTGAGTTACACTTCTAAACGAGGTCTAACAAATTCTTGATAATAACACTTAATATTTTAGAGTAAAAAAATAAGAAAAAGAAAAAACCTACTAGTAAAAACAGAGAATACTAAAGAAATTTCTGAATTACCTTGCCACCCATCCAAGAACTCCTTTTCTTTTAAACTAAAAAATAAAGTGATAATAAAAAGAAGATTGGTGATTTGAAAAAAGTAGGCTAAAAGGAATTTTAAATATATAAAAAAATGCAATTTTAGATGAAATTAGAAGCTTAATCGTATTTTATTATGCCCAAAACTAGAGAGATAATATAAATTTAAGGTTAAATTAAATGATTATTGGATAAATTTTATTTAATCACGAGTCAAATTAAAATTTTAATTATATTTAAAAATTAATTTAGGTTAAATTAAGGAATTTAATTAAGTGTAAGGACTTAATTATACTTTAAATGAGTCAAATTAATTTTATTAAGAACTTAATTGATGAAAAATTAAGTTTAGAAGTCCAACTTTGGTTTGATTGAGAAGACTGAAATTTTAGAGGATCAAATTTAATTGGTTAAAAAAAAGGTAAAATTATAAAAAATTCAAAGTTTAAAGTCAATTAAGAGTTAAATTGAAGAAATTCATAATCAAGAACCTTTTTGAAAAAGACATTAAATTCTAGGAACTTAATTTGATTAAAGGCAAGAGTAAAATTAAAAAAATTAAAAGTTTGATGGTCAATTGAGAATAAATTTACATACATTCAAAATCAAGGATCTTTTTGAAAAGATGTTGAAATTCAGAGTTGATATTGAACTTCAACAAAGATAAAATTATATGAAATTAAAAGTTTTAGGCTAATTAGATATGCATTTAAGAGTAAAAGAACTAAATTGAACTTTGATCAAATCCCTAAAATAAAACCACAATGAGGTCATTTTAAAGATTAAAAAAAAACCTAGATGATGCGTCGTCTGTTACTGTTCATCTTCTTTTTTTACTTGAAAAAACTGCTCTAGTAGCTACTTTTAAAAGGTATTTAATGATTCATCTGTCAACTAAACCAAACAACTTATATACCACCATGATGACCTAATATTATACTATACCTCAATGTAAATCTCACTGATTGATCACCCTTACAACCTTCATGCTGCCGCCTTAAAGTGGTCAACCCAACCAACCTTTCTACAAATTTTCACTGATCATGATAATACCTTTTAACTAACGCTTGAGATCTTTCTCACTTGAATCAAGGGTCATGATTTGCGCTTAATAAAAACAAAATATCTCTTTTCCATCCTCTATAAATAAGGATGAATTCCAGACATTAAGCATAAAAAAATTAAAGGGTAAATTTAGAGAAAAACTAGCTTTTTCCCCTATTTTTCTGTTACCTCCTCTGTCATCGCAACCTCAGCTTCTACAGCCACCTACCACTCTATCGCAGCTTCTCCACCGATCACTCCACCATAAACCACCAGCATAACTACTGGCCGACCACCTCCACCAAAGAATTAGTGGCCTAAAACCTTCCTTTTGAAGAAAGAGTGGGAGAACAAGGCCATGACCCTAAATAATTATTTTCATATCTTCTTATGTCTTTTTTCTTAAATTTTTCTTTCTCAAATAATTAGTGGTAAGATTGTAAATTATAATAGAATAAAAGGTATGTATTTTCTAATTAAATAATCTTAAGAAATTCAAATATTTAGGAAGAGAAATAAATATGAATTATTATTTTCTACTTTTTGATGAATTTTTTTTTACAATGATTTGGTTTTGTGATTATTTTCTTTTTCTATAAAAAAAATATTTTTAAAAAAATTATATATAATAATGTATTTTATAATCTTGCAATAAACTATATATCTATGAGAAACTATTTTCTTAAAGAAACTTTTTTCTTAAAATTAAGTGGTGATTTCTTTTAATTCTATCAAGAGAAGTTATTTCTTAATGGTCCTTTTACCTAAAAAATTCGCATATTTATAAGTTTGTTTATATTTTTGAAGATGAAAGGGGTGTTTGACTTTATAGTTGAATCAAAGTTTTGAAATATTTTGACTTTTTCATTTTAAATTAATTTTTATATATATTTAGATAATTTTAATGTACTAATGTCAAAATAAATATTTTTATGTATTTTTAAATGAAATATTAAATGATTGGATGTATATTTAATGAGGTGAGAGTAAATAAAATAAGTCAATGTTTATTTTTATTTTTTGTTTTACAAGATTTGCAAGTCGTTAAATTTCTAAGAGGCTAAAAATTCACCAAGATGGAGATTTATTGGTGACTTGGCTCATTTTTCTTCCTTGAAGTAATGTCCAAGTAAATACAATAAGTACCACTAAAGAGTGGAGTAGCCTTCAAGCTTTCTAAATTTGTTCAGCAAGGTAGTTATTTCTTTGTTCACTAAGTGTTTTTGCTATTATAAATAAGGAGACAGATTAGTAGTTTTAGGGTATAAGAAATATAAAAGTCAAAAAAAAAATTCAATATAAAAGTGGATGTATAAGGGATTTTGGGAATAAATATTGGACATAAAGATTATAATTGTGTTCTTGTACTAATTTATCTGAGAGAAAAGAAGGATTACATTTGGGCTGTGGATATAGATATAGTTTTGTCGAACTATGTTAAAATCTTACGTCAACTTTTTATTTATATTTGTTAATTTTCTTTTCATTAAATTGGATTGTTCATAGTAATGTGTATTAAATCTTAGTTTCATACTCCCCAACAATCATATTTGTTATTTCATGGTTGATAAAGAGACAAAAATTTTGCATTCTTAGGTTTCAGGATAGTGCGAGGAGAAAGTTCCTACTTAGATAAATGATGGATTGAGATCTTTTTATAAAGTTAACGGGTAAAGTTGACTTGTGATAATTTTATACAAGTATTAACTATATTTTTTTCAAGATTATTTATTGATTCAAGTAATATGTAGCCAATAAGATTAAGACTAGTAGTTATTTTTGTTTTATATTATATGGGATTTGCAAATAGATAAAGTCATTAAATCTTCCAAAAGGTTAAAAATTTACCATATTAGAGATTTATTGATGATGTAGATCTGTTTTGCTTTGGAGTAATGGCCAAATAAATACAATGGAGACTAAGGAAGAGTGGTGTAACCTCCAAGCTTTGTAGATTTGTCCACCAAGATTGTTTTTTTTTTTTCTGCTCATCAAATGCTAAGATGTTTTATTTGAGTGTTCTGGTTGATGTACAAGGGAATTTAAGATTGAATTTTGAATATTGAAATCACTATCATATTCATGTACTAATTTCTCTCATTGAAAAGAATAGTTACTCTAATGTGTTGTGAATATAAGCAAAATATTATCAAATCATATTAAATCTTGTCATCTTTTTATTCATCTTTATTATATATATATATATATATATATATATTAGTGAATTGGTTTGTTTGTGATAGTGCATGTTGAGTCTTAGTCTTAAATTCCCTAACATAATATCATAAAACAAATTCCTTAAATAAAACCATAGTAATCATAAAATAAAGCCTAAAATTTAAATATATAAATTAAATTAAAAATTATAATTACAAAATACTAAATATATTTGAGAAAGAAAATAAATTTATATTTTAATTTTTATATATATATATCCTTTTTGCAAATAAAAATATTGGATAAAATGATGAGGTGTATAAACTCTTCATCATCTTCACACTAGATCTTAATAAAACTATAGTTGTAAGATTAGAAAGGACCTAACATATTAATTTATTGATCCACTAACTTAAGATATGAACTAGACGTGGTTTATTATAACATTGTTCATATAGTTGATTTTATCAAGCCTAGAAAACCGGTACGTTAATATGTGATTCCGGTAACTTAGTCAAAACTCATGTTAGGCCTGATTAATTTTCTTTTAAAATAGTATTTTTATTTTTATTTTTTATCTAAAATAATGCTATTTTAAATTAAAAAATAAGAAACAATTGATCTGTTCAATCATGATTCAAGCTGGATTTTAAAACTAAGAATATAAGAGTAACACCAATTTATGATTATTTTTGGGTTTGCCAAACAAATCAAATAAAAACCCAACTTAATCAAGTCGGGAGACAACGAGTATCTCATGGCTAGGATTGCCTTCTTGGTCGTAGGACGCAGGGCGAGGGTCTTCCATTAAAGGTTGGGAAGCCGTATGTACTTATTATCTTTTCCTTTTAAATTCAAGATTAGCAATTTTCATGAACATGTCATGCTATTGTGAGTGTATGCTATTATTATTATTATTATTATTATTTAATAATGTTGTGGTTTTTTCTTCTAATTTCTCAAAAAGTTTAATTCGAAAATGTCATCCAACAAAATCTGCAGCAAGTGGTAGTTTGACCTTCGACCATCCGACAATCTATTATAGCCATGTGTTCCATGACGATCATTTAGCAGTGGTACTAGCCGGCTTAAGAGCACTTGTCATCTTTGCTATGTTAGAATTGAATGTGAAGGGTCATCAACAAAGTCAACCATTTTAAAGGTAGATAAATCTATTTATAACTTGTTATGTATGTATGCGAAATCATTAAATTTAGAAAAAAATTCAGTAATACATCTTTACAAAGCAAAACTATTTAATCTGTAATTGTACTTATGAATATACAAAAATTTTATTTTTAAGCATAGTGATCATTGAGAATTTAATAATAATTATTTTTTATTTGAAAATATATCATAATAATATATTGTTTTATTTTTTAGCATTAACATTTCAAAATAACCTAAAAATATTTAAAAAAAATAATTTTAAATAAAAAATTCAAATTTTACCCGAACTCTATTAGAACGCAATACCAAACAAGTTAATAGTTGTAGTTATTTCTCTCTTCTTCTTTTTTTCTTTATATTTATTTTTACATTTTTTCTCAAAACAACAGAAAAATGAATTTAGAAATTTTTAAAACTTGTATTGTGAAAACAAATATTAGCACACCAAGTAAAATTTGAGGGAAATTAAGATGGATTGCTTTTTATACAATAACGACAAGCACTCGCAACTAAAATGGGCATGCAAGGAATGAATATAACAAGAAGGAATCTTCTATTTTTAAGATCAAGAGTGCGTTTTACATGTGATCAACTTCAATTGAGTATAGTTTTGATCCAATGATGGAACTTTTCTTTTGTTATTTAGTAGGGGCCAAAGGGCTATAGAACTATAGAACTTAATGGGAAGGAATGCTGACATGCACAAATCCTAGGGAAATGTCTGTGTGCTGACAATTTCTAACAAGCAGTTCATTGTAAACCATGCTCTTGTTAGCTTAGAAACAGCAATTAATTATATGCTTCATTGTGTAATCCATTACCATTGTAAGAGCTAATCTCCCAGTTATTTTCCCACTTGATCTTCTCAGAAGTTTTCCTGATAGCTGTTCTGATGTTGCTTACTACATATTCTTGTGTCAATCTATGACATCGTGAAGCTGGAGCTTGAGGTCATAAGGGTGTAGTGCTCTATTCTCAAGAATTGATTTTGCTGAAAAAGATCATCAATCACCTCGAATCTTACTGAAGTTGCACATACGGAAATTAAAATTTGAGGTTGTCCTTCAAATAGCACACAATCACTTGCTGTAACATTTGATGAAAACAGAAGAAATCGAGGAGTGTAAGTCATCAGCTACCAGCAAATTAAGAACTAGGAATCGATGTTTGCATGGGCATATTGATTTACGACGGATATTTTCTCAAGTCAGAAATATTACTGCTGTAAACGCCTCTAAGAAGATTGCGATGATAAAACCTTCAAGCTATAATCTATTTTAAAATATCCTTCAAACTAAGGCACCGTATTTCAGTGCAGTCAGACTTAAGCATAGCTCTCCAAAAGATGGCAAATTTATGTTGCTTTAATAGCAAAGGAGAAAATAGCAAAAAGATGAAACTTCTGAATCTCAAGAGTAAGAGTGATTGTAAGAGTAATCGCAGTATTTTCAAACACCCTTTTCTCTCTGTTTCCTTTGTTTTCTTTCCTGGATTTTATGCAACAACTCGTTGTTTGAGGAAGTGTAGTAAAGAGAGCAACTTACAATCAAACAAAGGATGATGCATCCAGCAGCACCAGGGAACAAAGCATACCAAAAATTCAAGCGGTGAAACCTAGCTCCATCAATGAACAAAAGTGGCAAACTTGCAGCTGTAAATCAATTTGTATTACTTGCATTTTAGTATCAGGCAAAGGAATGATAACTTGGTCCATGAAAAAAAAAACAATGGAGTTTATACTCGACCTGGTGGATGGGTGGAACGTGTATAGACCATGAAAGCAATGGAAGCAGCAAGGGCAACACTTCTAGCTAGCCAACTGGGCCCAAATAGCGAGAATGCAATGACCCCAATGGCTGCGCAACCTATCTGAGCCATGAACATATTATACTTCTGCAAGATGTAGAGGAGCAAGTGAATTAGAAATTTTCATTTCAAGACATAAAACCCTGCCATTCACAGCACTTATAAAGCCAACACTACAAAATCTTCGATGGAATGGCTAGGCTACTTTCTGGCTTTAAACTGATTCTATAGATACAGAAAAGAAGATTTATTTTATAAGGATTTCTAGAATCTTTTGGAAAATTGAAGAATTTGTCAAGAACACAACTGAAACATGCTCCAAAATTGATAGCAAGGCACAATCTTGGACAGGTAAAATGGAGCTTTTGTTGGTGAAGCTTTTGGGTGATCTTAAAGCTCAATCACAAACTTTCTTAATCTTCTTAAGCAGGGTAATTTATAATATTGTCACTCGAACTCTCTACATTCATTCAGTATAGCTTAGGGTTGCAAAATTTCTGGTCAGGAAAAATAAGACACATGTGATAGAAATTAGCAGCATTATTAGGAACAAATAAAACAGACCCGTGCACCAGGGGCTGAGGGAGTGACAAATAGAACAGCAGAAACAGCTCCTAAGGGTGCAATTGTCATTGAAATCCCTTTTGGCGACAGTATTTGGTCCATCTTTCCAAATATTGCCATTGCTGCAAATGCCCCTGTTCAAGCTCACACAGACACGTACATTTTTAGAAACAAGATGAAGCATTGGCAGATGACATGTGCGAAATGGGCAAAAACCTACATAGTTATTAGCATATCAGGTAGACTAAAAAAGAAAAGGAAAGAGGTATTAGCGAGTGACCTGCAGAGGGCCAAAAGATATCACTGAAAGAAGGTGAAGACGCAGGGGTGTTGTCAGGTTTCCAGGAGTCCCAAAGTGGTGCAGACACATTGCTTGATGCCACCACCCCATGTTTAGTCCTTGTGATTTTGCTACTAAAAAAACTCAAACCAGGAGATGACCTCTCTAAATTAATCTTGTTTCCCCTGCTTTGAATAAAGGGAGAGAGAGATGAAGAACACAAACTCAAAGCTGTTGATGGTACTGGTAATGGTGGTGGCATACAAGCATTATGATGATGATGATAACTAGCCCTGACCTGCATTCCCATCTGTTTTGGTACTATGTTGCTTGGATTAGATTATGGGTTCTCTCATCGATTACCTTGATAAATTGATACTATTCTTTTTTTATATTTTTCAGGAGCCGAATGCTGCCCTTTGAGATATTAGGCTTTTGGGGTCATCCAAGAGGCATCGAATTGGATAAGAGACGGGGCATCCAGCTTCTTGAGATATATATATATATATATATGATTTTTGTTGATGTGCAACCTAATTGAATACTCTTTCATATTTTTTGGTTTTTATTTTAAAAGTTTTTTTAAAAATAAAAAAATTATTTTTTTATTTAAATTAACATATTTTTAATTTTTTAAATTAATTGATGTTATAATATAAAAAAAATAATTTTTAAAAAATATATATTTTTTAAAAATAGCAACTGCTATACTCATAACTCCCGTTTAATAAGACTGATGCATACCACTTGCGGGGAAAAAAATATTCAAGGCCGGCTTGCCGATGCCGCGTGCATGTTTTTTCTTGAACGACTTTCAAGCCAAGTGAGAGTCCATTTCGCAAAGCAAATTGCAGCATATTCCCAGTTCAAAAGCGTCACCATCACTGTTTCATGATTTGTGCCTTCATATCCACCATTGGAAGAGGTCTGGTAGCTTCTAGCTTGCCTTGCAATTAGTGTTTTAACTGTAGTTGTGATAATGAATGTACTGGTGGTTAGAAGAATACGTGTTTGATGAACTGGTGTCGTTGATATTGCTTTATTAATAAAATTAAAAATGATGTATGTTATGCGAATAATTTGGTTTTATTTAGTATGAAATTATATTGATAAATACATTAAATTATAGTTTTGTTATCTATGTCTCCTTAATGATATCTTATTTTTCCAAAAAAATAATAATATGAACAACGTGAATTCAATTACATTCCTCCTTAAAATATAAACTAAGATGGATTGATGAAATATTATTTGATTAGATATAATTTATTATAGATTTATTTGTTTTTATGAATAATGTGAATTTTTTATTTTGCTTCTCTAACTTTTAATTATTGCAATTTTTTCCTGAATAGTTTTAGTACCATGATTTCTTTTATGTCTAATCCTTTCAATTTGCACTACCCTTGTGTGCTAAGTTTTGAGAGATGTTTGAAGACTTGTACAGTTTTGATTTTGTAAAATTATAATTTAAATATGGTTGAAAATACAAATTAAAAGAATAAATATCTATATGATAAAAAATAGAAATACATGTTCTATTTAGATTTTGTTGCTTGTAACTTTAGTTCAATCCTTAATTTTAGATTTTTATCATTTTGTTCCTATTATTGTGGAGATTCACATTTCAATACTAGTACCAAAATTTATTTTCTTCTCTTTTAAATTTCTAAGTGTTGAGAGAGGAGATACAAAGTTGCAAAAAAATTTTAAGGAAAGAGAAAATTATCGAATAACCACCCATTTAAAATGTTGATATTGATGTCGATGTCATGAGTTCATCTTCTCAAGACAAATTCAATGAAGATGGTGTTTTTCTATAAACATAATGGAAAAAGTAGATAAAGATTCATTAGGTTTTTTTACTCGTTTTTTGTTTGGAGTGATTTTAGGGTTGGCAATTAGTTCATCAAGATTTCTATGATGTTTTTGAGGTGTTTTTAAATAAAAATAAATTGAAATTGAGTTTTAAAATTCAAAAGTTGGTACCTTAGTTTTCTGTTCACCAAAGATGATTGGAAAATTAATTAGAAGGTAATAGGCCATCCATCTATCTCAACAAACAACATTTTATGATTATTATAGGACATTAAAATTATAGAAAAATACTCATAGGATTCAATATGGCATTCATATTTGAAAAACAAGGTACAAAGTGTGTTAAAAATACATTTAACATGAAAAATATAATAAAAAATGTGTTCCAAAAAAAAATTTAAAGCAGAGACTAAGTTAATGAGTCATTGACACATAAACATCTTATACTTTCTAAATAAAAATGATAGTAAAGACTTTTACAACAAATACAAAGATGAAAATATGAGTTATTATAAAGCTTTTGGGTTAAGAAATTGCAACTTCCTAATAAAAAAATAAAAAAACTTTGATTTGAAAACATGAATAGAGTCACCAAAGATCCTAACTAAAAAGGTTAAGGTGCTAAAGTGCAAGGTAAACAAGCTATAAAGTACACCACAACTCTTTTTTTTTGTGATTAGTGGCAATAATCTCTTTTATAATATACATATTTGTAAAAAATATTAAAATCATTTTTAGTTATCTTTGATGCAAGTAGACGTAACTATTCTATTATAAAGAATGTAGATATTTTTGATAAAAAAGTGTGTGACTCAAATGTAAATTCAAGTAAAAATCTCTTCATAATCAATGTTATGGCTTAACATGAATGGATATAACAATATTTATATAGCTAATGATAGTGTTGGTTAGGACAAGTGTGGAGACAAATATCGAATTAATTTTTATACATATTATTTCCATGAAAAAGTAAAGAATTAATAACATCTACTCTTAATGAAAAATAAATAACTCATGGAGTTATAAAACCAGATTTCTAAGCAGGGGTTGAGGGCATACTTAGAATTATAGGTGCATAAACTCTTGTAAAAATAGTGAGCTTATGATGACTTTGTAAATTTTAGAGTATCAAACAAATTTAGTTAGACATTCATTGATTGCTTCTGTAATAAAATTAGATAACTAGTTGGATTTTTTGTCAAACAAATGAATAACTTATATAGTAATAAGATGTAGTTTTTAGACCGGGATAAAAAATAAACATGATATCTTAGATGAGAAAGTTATTGAAAGAATGGTGAGCTCCTGGTAGCATTATAATACTTAAATGGAATTGTAATATTAAAAATTAAATTTATGATCAGATTTACAGACAAGGGAAGTATTTCATTACTCTGTTAAGAAGGATGACCTCCATAAAATATAAGGATGTGCTAGATGGGCTATCCAAATCAAGTGGGATTTATTTGGCTAACATCTACTTCAATTAAGTGAAACTTTGTCAATTGATGAATATTTAAATTAAGTAGAAGTTAATTTATGAAAAATTTTTAAAATATAATTTGATTTGAATTTGGTTTTAGATTAAAAAAAAACTAAGCAGATCAAAACTAGAAAAAAAATTATAAACTAAAGTTGCCCTGATTCAAAGCCATTCAAAAATAGTAGAGCCAAAGGCTCATTAATTCAAATTAGACTTTTTTTATTTTAATAAATATAAAACTAAATTAATCCGATTTGTTGATTAGAACTAAAAACTTTTTTATTCAATTCAATTAAGTTCAATTTATTTATTTATTTAAGTCAGCTTGATTGGAATTTTTTATATATATAAATTAAACCATTTAAATCGATGCTTACCAAAACAAAGTAACCACCAGCACAATCCATGCCTAAAACAAAATCATAATACTGGCTAGAGCAGGAGAGCACTGGATTGCATCAGCCAATCAACAGCGAACACACACACACACACACATATATATATATAATCACTGAATTCGATATCCTCCATCAACCAGAAGATCATGCCCAGTGACCATTTCTGAATCATTGCATGCAAGAAAGAGCACAGCATCTGCCACATGTTTTGCAGTCAAAGCCGCTCCTTTCAAGCTCATATTGGGCTCATACATGTTCTCAAGCTCTTCCACACCCTTCCTGTGCGCGTGGAGTGTCATCGGCGTCACCACCCCATATGGGGAGACGCAGTTCACCCTAATGCCGTGCACCCCCAGCTGCATGCTTGCTGATCTTACCAGCCCTAGCACGGCGTGCTTTGACATGTGGTAGTCAGTTCGCCTTTTGCCTCCACTGCTAGCAGCCACGCTAGCCGTGCACACTATGCTTCCTCTCAGGCGCTGCTCAACCATTACGCGAGCAGCATGCTTAACGCAGGTGGCCATTCCACGTGCATTGATTGCAAATAGACGATCAAATCCTGAAAGATCAAGATTTAGGATGGTCTGATCTGAGTTCCCTAGAATTCCGGCATTGCTGAACATTATGTCTAGCCGACCAAAATTCTTCACGGTCCACTCCACTAATGACTTCACTTGCTCTTCATCAGTAACATCACAGTACATGTAGCTACACCTGTGTCGTCCAATTGATGAAGCTACTTGGTGGCCTATTTCATCTTGGATATCAGCAATAACCACGATTAGAGCGCCGTGCTCTGCAAAAAGACGGGCAGTGGCCTCGCCAATTCCACTTGCGCCGCCTGTGATTATTGCCACTTTGCCTGCTAGCTTATTGTTATCGGACGGTGTCGACGGGGTTTCTGCCATTGAATGAATATATATGTGCCGCACAAAAGAGATAAGAAAGCTACAATTCCTATATATTTGTTTCAAGGAGCTTGGTTCCATATATAACTTATAGAGTGGGGTATCCTCCAAAGATCATTATGCCATACAGTATATGCTAAATAAATTGTGAAGAACGGCATTAATGTAAAATCATTCTTAATCCTTGTATAAACAAGTAAGTTTTTAAATTAACATGGATCTTAAATATAATATTAATGTCAAATAGATTTTCAAAATTTTAAATCTTAATATAAATTTTAAATTTAAGGGATTTCTTGCTTAATATAATGACGGGTTACCGTTGTAATATAAAATTATTATAAGATTTCACCCAATAAATTAAATTAATTTTAATATTGAAATGTCATTTTACAATTCGTGTTTTTTTTTTTAATCCCAAAATCAGAGCGCAATCTTCTTGCTAATTTGTTCTTATTCATGTTTACTGGTTAATCGGCTCCGTCGCCGATAGAGCATCAATAATAATCAATAATGGGCCCGATGGGTTAATTTTATATTGTACGGCCCTGCAACCACTACGCTGACCATATATTTACATGTGACAGCCCAACCGCAATCAATTCACTTGAAACGTGTGAAAATCGTGTTTTTTTAAAATATATATAAATATATATATATATATATATTAGATTATTTACTAATTTTAAAAATTATTTTTAAAAAATAACCACAACAAAATTTTTATTAAAATATTTAAATATTAAGTCAAACTTTTTTACAGGGCAACTTATGTCCTAGTTCTTGGTCAAAAATTAAGGAATAAAATATTAGATGTTATCGGTTTTTTTAATAAATTTGAGGATTTAATCAGTTTTTTTATAATAATTAATATTAGGCTTCTGTCCCCTTCTTAATAATTTTAGCAGGATTTAGTAAAAGGATAAGGCTATCTCCACCCCTGTTAATTTTAGCTACTACGTATAGCTATGGGGCAAAAAAAAAAAAAAATTGATGCCGCTATTATTTGCTAAAATGTGGACTGGAAAAACCATATCCTTACTTTATGGTTATTTTTCGTATGAGTATTTTTACCTTAGTGATTTTGTCTATCTTATTTTGTATTTTTGTATTTCGAGACATTGTCTTTTAAGTCCATTAAATAGTTGTCAGAACGTGTTTTACCTAAACGACAAAGTTGTGTTTGGGGAGGCAGGAGTAAACGACAAAGATATAATCATCCAAAATTATTTTTAAAAAATTATTTTTATATTCTAAAATAAAAAAAAAATAAGTTAAGATAATTTTAAGTTAAAAGTATGCTTGATAAAATAATTGTTATAAGTTAGAGTTAAACACTTTAATTCTTTTGTTAAGAACTTTAATTCCTTGATTAGATCAAAGTTTTAATTCAATTTTGTACAAAAACAAATTTAAAAATAATTTAAATCAATTTGTGAAATTCATTCAAAACATAACAAAAGATTTGATAAAAAAAAAAAAACGTTTTTCCTTCCAAAGTACACAACCAAACAAAACATGATACTAACTGCTATTTATTCTAAGTTGAATTAATTATTTTAGAATTTTTTTTAAATCTAAAAACATCTTGGTATAAAACATGTACTTTAATTAAAATAAAATTTATACTATACTTTTTATCCAAAAGAATTATATTATATTTTCTATGTCCCAAATAATTTGTTCATCTTTCCATGATGGTATGCTCTAACAGTATTCTCCTTTATGGTAAAGACAAAGTATCTGCTTTAAAGCTAACATCTTTTTTATCCAACCACTTCCTTTTTTATTTATACCAAATACTCCACAATTTATTTTTAAAAATAAATAAAAGATAATGGGTACAAAATTCAAACAATGATATTACATTGATTACTATCTTAGTGAAGTGGTTGTTTAATTTTATACATCACGGAAAAATAATTACAGTATATAAATATATAAAATAAATAAAAAATAATGTCTAAAAAAAATCCAAGACTTGCTGTATTGATTTAACTGTATTTAATAAGTTTGATTAATTAAATAATATGAATAAAAAACTTCAATAATAATAAAGAAATTAACAAAAATAATTGATAATATGAAAAAACTAAAAGAAAAAAATCCAAGCCGATGCAGGTTAGCATTTTAAATCTACGACCTAGTTATGACACTGGGGTTATCCAATTAAAAGTAAATTGAATAAAATTTAATTATAAAATAATTTAATATTAAAGGATAAAATTAAAAATTAAAAAACAAAGCAAAAATTAAATTAATATGGATTAAACTGTTAATCCTATAACCATGAGTACATGATTGAGATAATCTGATAAAGAATTTTTTTCAAAAAAAAACATGAAGATGAATTTTTAATAATTTAAATATTAAGGGATGAAGTTGAAAAAAATAATTTTTTTAATAAACAAACCTAAGAGAGAAATGAGTAGGAGACTAATTCCATTGAAAGTAATCTTAAAAATAATAAATTAAAATTATAAATTAATAAAATATTGAGAGATGAAATTAAAAAAAACATATTAAAAAATTCAAAATAAATAAAATAATAATTAAAATAATAGAGACTAAACTTAAAACAAAAATAATTCAAAATTAAATATTAAGAGTTGAAAATAAAAATAAGATTCAATTATAAAAATGATAAAAAAAAGAACAAACAGTAGTTAAAATAATAAAGTTTAAATTTGATATAAAAATTAAATGAAATCAAATAATAAAACAAGAATATAAAGATAAATATCAATAAAATAAATATGATAATAAAATAAATAGTAATTAAAATAATAAAAATTAAATTTTATAAATAAAAATAAATAAATAAATACTTTTATATTTTAACCAAAAAAACAAAGGAATAAAAAATTCATCAGAGCTTAATCATTGTATTATCATATGCGTTACAGCATTAAAAGATGATGGCAATACGCTTGTAACATTGAGATTAAAAGTAGTGTTTGAAGGCGGAGCAATTCCTCATGCATCACGTAAAGGGCTTAAGTTTTATTCACCTACATGTATCAATAATTTTTTTATTTTTAAATAGTATTTATATTTGTTAAAATATTAAATTACTTTGTCAACTTGATAATAACTAAAAACATATAAAATAATATTTTTTTAATTTTTTTTTAATAATAATAAAGTATTTACATAATATAATAAAAAATTAAAAAATTAAATTATTCTCAACCAATCTCGTAATACTCTATCAAAAATATTATTTTACCCTATAGTTCCCAGTCTTTAAAAACAAAATTGAAAAAGAAATTCAAATGAATAA
>SRLM01000987.1:41564-117338 GCA_015708895.1 Populus ilicifolia
TTATTTTCATATATTTTCAAATAAAATTCAATAATAAAAACAATGAATAAGACAAAAAAATGTTTGGAAAGGTGGTTTTACACCATGTTTTTAAAAAATTTAAATTTTTTAGTTAAAAATTAATTTTTTTATATATTTTGAATTATTTCAATATATTATTTTTTAAAAAATATTTTTTTAATATATTTTAATATAAAAAATATTTTAAAAAACACGATGTAAAATACTGCCATTTAAGAATCTGCTGAAAAATGCACAGTCCAAAGCGTAAAAATCCATGCTATTTAATTGTTTGATGATAATTATGGACCTTCCGTTTCCCCATAAATCAACTCACAAACCCTTCATTTCCAGCTAAAATGGCATGCCAGAATAAAGTTCAAGACAAGGTAGCCATAGTCACAGGTGGCGCTAGTGGCATTGGAGAGGCCACTTCGCTTCTTTTTGCTGAAAACGGTGCACGCGCAGTCGTGATCGCCGATGTCCAAGATGAAAGAGGTAAAAAACTTGCCGAATCAATTGGTTCTGATCGTTCCACCTTTATCCACTGCGACGTCACCGATGAAACGCAAGTGAAATCCCTGGTGGAATCCACTGTTGCGCTTTATGGTCACCTTGACATCATGTTCTGCAACGCTGGAACCCTCAGCTTCGATAAACAGACCGTTGTCGACTTCGACCTGGACATGTACGAGAAACTTTTTGCAGTAAATGTGCGTGGTGTGGCTGCAAGTGTAAAGCATGCGGCGCGTGCTATGTTGGAAGGAGGTAGAAAGGGTAGCATCATTTGCACAGCCAGCGTCGCAGCCACTACTGGTGGAAGCATCCATACAGATTATGTCATGTCCAAATGTGCGGTACTGGGGCTGGTAAAGTGTGCCGGTTATCAGTTGGGCGAGCATGGAATACGAGTGAATTGTGTGTCGCCAGGGGCAGTGGCGACGCCTCTAATATGTAAGGCCTTTGGCATGGGAGTCGAGGAGGTGGAGAAGACTTTTGAGTCGACTTCGTGTTTGAAAGGGGTGTTGAAGCTGAAGCATGTGGCTAATGCTGTGTTGTTTCTTGCTTCTGAGGATTCTGAGTTTGTAACTGGACATAATTTGGTTGTAGATGGGGGATTTACATTTCCTCAATCAAGCCAATTCAATTCTTAGCTACAATAAATTAAAGGGAAATGGACACATGGGAGAGCCATGCGTTTTGTTTCCAGATAGTTCTGGGGTTGTTCATGTCCGTTTGTTGCTTTGTTTTCGATTTTGTAGAGAAACAAAAAGCTCAAGACTCACCAAGTTAGTGGTTTACCCTGTACGCCACGGTTCAAATTATAAGAAAACACTACGAAGTTTTCAGATTCGATACGAAATTTTCTGTAAATAGTTATATTTATAATTTTTTAGTATCAAACTTAATAATGAGCACATGAACATAAATAATTCATTGATTTTTTAGTTTATCTGTGATAATTTTTTGATGTACTTAAACACATAAAAAATAATTGTTTTATTTTATTTGTATTTTTATTGTTAAATATAATATATCAGTCAAATAGAAAAATTATATCTCATTGATAATTGTTTTTATTTATTAATAAATTTAATATATAATCATCAATTAAATTATCTATTGTTTTGTCATGAGTAAATTTATTTACTAGTAATATTTACAGTAATTTTATTCTAATTCTTTGTAATTAACCAATGAACTATGTCTATTAATAATCCTGTCAGTAATAATTTAAAAATATATTTTTATAAAAAATCTATTAAACATAAATAGTAAGTAATTAAAAATTAATTTTATATAAAATTCAAATACTTATTATAAATTTAAGCATTTATAAGTTCAAATACTATTAATTTAGAATAAAGGCATTGAAGGATGAGAAATAAGTGGGTCTTTGCCTAAACTATAAGGTGAATAAGAAAAAACATATATACCATTCATATATAATCTCATCTTCGTTACTAATCGATGAAGTTTAGTCATTTCACTACTGAATCTTCATAATCAGCAACAAAATGGATCATCCAAGCTTGAATTTGTTGGACTAAAAGAGCCTCAAACTCTGAAGTCTGAGCACTCAAAATTGATTGCAAGCATCTAATAATAAAAACATTGTAGAAATTTACACAAGTTCTCGACTGTAGTGTTAGAAAAACAGTACATCATATTTTTATTGGTTTCACCAAATAATCTTGCCTCTAACTATAAATTGAAATTGAAATTCGGATATATTAAAGGATCATCACCGTATCTCTCCATCAACCAAATGTTATATGTATTTTGGAAAAAAAAAGTAAGCAAATTAAAAAAAAAACTCTACAAAAAAATTGTTAAAAACAACACACCATGAAGTGTTGATCTTAGTTATCTATGATTTCTAACACCTTGTTTTTGACAATTATCAATTTGCACATGGGTTTTCACATAAAGCTTCATTGGATTTGATTCGCATCCAAAAATCATAGTCTACAATAAAAACCTATTCTTAGTTAAATATATTTATAAATAAATAAATAAATATAATTAAAAAAATCTTATCATCCATAAAGTGTGATTGTTGCCCAAATCCTTCCAAGCTGTTATCTCATTCCAACCTAGTAGCTCTTTTTATTTTGTATATTTGTTGGTTTTTTTTACACCTTGTACTGAAAAGAATGTAACATATATGATACAAATAAATTATTTGTTAGTAAATAAATAAAAAAATTAAATAATTTTTTTTTTAAAAATATCTTGATCTCAATCTTATCTAGTTGCAACGTAATTCTCTCAAATTCTTATTATAATAGTGTTGTCAACTCTATCTTATTCAATTTTTCCCTTATAGTTATAATTTTTATAAGAAAAATTTCATTAATATTTATAAACTAACTGAATTAATACAATAAAAAATATTAAAGTTAATACCAACTTTAAACCTTTTGAACCATACATCAATCATGAATTTCTATTTAGGATGTTTGGAAACTTGATTATATTAAAATAATAAAATTTTCATTAATGATTTCATTGTCGATGTTTTGATTCCGGAATTCTTAATGTATGGAGACCTAAAATTGATGATATTGCTTGAAATTATTTTTTAAAAAATTATTAATATGTCACTATAAAGGAAAAATAAATTTACATTGAAAGTTTATTTTTTAAAAAATTATTGATATGTCACTATAAAGGAAAAACAAACTTCTACTAGGCTTGGTGCTTTCAAGTAAATAGATCCTGCTGTGTACAAACTCCCTCTCGAAGTAATGAGATCGCATTCAATGAGGCCATGTTAAGTGTGGTTATTTGTGTCTTAGATGCTTCTTCTTGACAACACCTAATGACTCATGATCATCAGAAATGCTACTTGTTAGAAGTACTAGCAATAATCATATTTATACGACATGTTATTGAATTTTTTATAGATATTTACATAAATTAAAGGATTAAAATATTATAAACCATTTATACTTAAAAGAAAACTCAGCAGCACTTTTCTTATATAAGAAACCACTTAAAATTTTTAAACTTACAAATACACAAAAATCTAAATTGGATTGCTACAAACCAATTTATTTTATTTCAATCCATGTCAATAAAATAATTTCAATTATATTAATTTAACCAAACTTTCAATTAACTTTGCTATGGCCATTTGCAAGATGATCATAAGACATTAATAAAAACACATTGAAGGATTTGTAGTATAATATTTCACATTAAAAACTATCCATTTATCCCACCTATTTTTATTTTTTAATTTATAATGACTGCTATTTTTGTTTATTTTTTATTTTTCAAGAAATTAAAAATAGTTTGTTAACACCGAGAAATCAATTAGCTAACCATATTAATAATAAAAAATTAAAAAAATTAAAAATTCCAACAACTTTTATACAATGATTAAAGTTAATGAAAAATTAAAAAAAATTCCAGCAAGCTATATACAATCATTAAATAACAAAAAAATTAAAAAAAAATCCTACAATCTATATACAATCATCAAAGAATAGAAAATATAAACAAAAAAAGTAAAAAACTTCCAATAACATTTATACAACTATTAATAACAGAAAAATTTTAAGAAAATAAAAAATTTCCACCAATATTTATGTAATAATTTATAATAGAAAAATTAAAAAATAATAAAAAAATTACCATCAACATGTATAAAAAATATTTATAGCAAAAAAATAAAATAAAAACCGCAAATTCTCATTGACATTTATACAATTATTAATAACAAAAACATATAAAAATGCAAAAAAAAAAGAATATTATCTTAATTTTGAGTTTTTCAAAGTCCAGAAAAAAATGAAAAATCCAAATAAATAATTAAATAACAAGAGAAAAGAAGAAGAAAAAAAAGAAGACATTCTTGCATGTAGAAGAGAAGAGAATGGGTTGAAAAGAGAGGAAGAGAGAGAAGAGAAAGAAATATGAAGATTTGGGAGGAGAGGAGAAGAAACTCCAAAGGAAGTGAAAAGAAGAGATGTCTGATTTTAGAGATTTTGATATTTTAATTTAGAGTTTTTTTTATTAATAGTTTCATCAATACTCAATTAAATATTAATATTTTAATTTTTTTAATCGATGGTTTTATTTATAAATCTAATTGAAATTTCAAATTTAATAAAAAAATTCAAAATTACATCAAGTATCACTGATATTTTTACTATTAGAAAATTAAAAATTAACATATTAGTTGTTTTATCAGTGTTTCTGCTTGTCAAGTCTATTAAAACTTTTAATTTAATATTGTTTTTCAGAAACACGCTAAGTGTTACTAGTGTCTTTATTGTTAACAAATTAAAAATTAGTAATTTAATTGTACCATGCGTTTCTATTTATCAAGTATAATTGAAATTTTTAATTTAATTTGGAAATTTTAGAAATCCACCATGTATCACAGATAACTTTACCATCAGTAAATTAAATATTAATTTTTTTAATTTTTTCGTTAGTGTATTTTTCTGTAAAATCTAATTGAAAATTTTTATTTAATTCAAAATTTTTAGAAACCTATCAACTATTATCGACTACTTTTTAGCCTTCTGATGATTATATATATATATATATATATATATAAGTGAGAAGTGAACAATGCCTTGACGTTTAAAAAAATACCAATATACATTAACCATTGATGATCTTATATATACTGAATAATAATAATAAATAATGCAAGTATTATTGAAATTCTAATTGTATGTTAAGTTAATTGTATTCTTTCTATATCTATCTTGTATATACTTAAAATTATAGCTGCATACACAACACAACAACACTACTTTTTTGTATCGGAATAAAATCACATGCACTTGAGATTGTGGTCCAGTGAGAAAGATTTATTTCTTTTCACTAGAACTTGAGTTTGACTTTTTATATACATGTTTATCGTCTTTATGGTATCTTATTTATCTACTGGACTTACAAGGTGTTCGATATATTTGAGAATTAGTTATAGTGCGTGTCAGCTAGCCGAAACATCCCGAGTTATAAAAAAATATAAAATAAAAATAAAATCACATCAAATAAATATTTTATTATGATTTAATAATAAATAAATATCATTATCATTACATTAAAGTTAATTTTATTCAGAAATATTATATTATAATTTATAACATTACACTCAACATTGTTTCTTTTTAAATTTAGTGGTTATATTCATTAAAAAATTTTATGCTATCATTATTTTTACTTATATATATTTATTAATTTTTAAAATAGACACAAGTAATCTCGCTAATATAAAACAGTCCTATCCACGTACACAACCCCAGAACCGCCAAAAACCAAACAAAATCAACGCAACCCTCTCTAAATAAATGAAAAATCAACCAAAACCATGTATCCTAATTAAAAAAAAACATAGCTGCAGCCACACGAATACAGAGCAGACATGACAAAACTCCCAGGCCATCAAGAGTGGAAGCCCCTAGAAAAACCACAGACCAAATACTTGCCCTGAACAGTCCAGTTATTTTTTAAGTAAACCTGAGCTAACCCATTTATCTAAAACCTCGAAAGAAATCAAACAGGAGCAAATCACAAAGAAATCATAGTAATTGGGGGTTTTTAGATAAAAGAAACTCATAATAAACAAAGATCGAAGAGGACAGAGAGCGAAAAATAAAGGCTTAGCTCTTCAAATTATCGCCGACAAAACCATCTCTCGCTAAGCCAGTCTATACCGCAGAAGCGCTTCCCTCCTCTCCTATATCGTCTATCTGTTCTGTGATTTCTTTCATCTTCTCTGCAGATTTGTTCTCTCCGAGCGCGCTCTCTCCGGTGAAAAGAAGGAGAGGACAAGAGCGACAGTAAACTTGGCAGATATTGATCCACGTTTCCACGAACAGAAATAAAAGAAAATAAAAAACTGAAAACACCCTTATTAAACCCAATCCAAAAACTGATTTGATAAAAAAACCAAAATTTTAGATTACATGCAATAACTTGAAAATATGAAAATAAATAAATAATTTACCATAAATCACTGTAATATCCTCTCAGGATCAAGAAAAATAAATCACGTAAATGTCTTTCACTAATTCACTTCACTAAAAAAAATAAAAATTTGAAGAACAACATGCAGTGCTACAACATTGAAGCATTACAATTGGAAGCACCCAAAAGTGGTGTTCATAATACCAGTATTTTTTAGTGTAAGATGAAGCATACAAATACATAGTACTACAACATGATTTATACAAATACATAGTACTATAGCATGAAGTACAAATACATAGTCCTGTAACATGATGCATACAAATTCATTTGTCTTTGAAAACTTAATTTTATATATCAACTGGGATCTGCTGTTCCTGCTGTCACTGTGATACCTGAAGAAAAACCTACTGTTTTTGTTAATGAACAAATGCAATACATCCTCTCTTTCATTTGTTTCCTTGAGAAACAATAGCTCAACTATATATATATATAAAACTTAGACATACATTGATACAAAGTTCTACTATATATATGTATATTGGTAACTTATCTATATATTAACCAAAAGTTCTGCTATATAAAACAATATCCTCTTCTCAATTTGGCATGGAAATTTATCTAAATAATTAACTAGTTAGCAAAAAACACATCAACCTGTAAAAACACAATATACCCACGATCATGTGTACTGTAAGGATTTTGATGCAGACAATTTCTAAAAGGTTATGTAGACAGTAAACCCTCAAACTTTTCATTGCCAGAAAAAGTTTTTTTTTTTTTTTTTTTTTTTGTAGACTGTAAGGAGTTTTATTACCATGCTCCCTAACCACTTCCCATCCAACACTTTTAAGGGCACAATTCTCACTATAGTATTAAAATCCCTAGTTAAATAATTCACGTGCACATGGTAGTGACTCAACACTTTTAGTTTTTCCTTAATTAATAATAATAATAATAATAATAATAATTCAAAATCGTGTTTGTAGTTGCATTATTTAAAGTTATTTAATAGAACTAGCGCAAGGCATCATTGTTGCTAAAATTAAAATAATTTTACAAGTCAATATATATATATATGTAATTTTTTTTATAAATTAATATATATTTAATATGTAAAATTAGACAAAAAAACTAAAAAATCATTAAAATTAGATTTAACTCGTGAAAAATTAATAAACTCAATTTGATTTTATGAGTTCATTAAATTTATTATATAAACTAAGTTACATCCAATTTTAGTTTTAAAATATCTACTAACTAGTGCAAGATTGAACATATTTTTCATATCGAACATTGAATAAAACTAAAATTTTATAAGAAATATTAGACATGTAAAAATATATTATGGTAATTTTTAGATCAAATGGAGTTCAGAGACATAATATTTCAAATGTTAAAAGCTAGTAGATAAATATTGTTAAATATGTCAAGCTAGATCTTTGTATATGGTTTGAGATATATTTGGAGTTACCAATAAAATTTTGCTATGATTAAAGTTGATTTGAAAACTACACAAATTAAACTTTTCAACCATATATTATAGGATCAGTAATTTATCTAGATGAGAGAGAATGACATGTCTAAAATCAAGATTAAAATCTGCCAAGAATAATGAAAATTAGAGATTCAGGCTATATGGAGGAATTTTAACATGAAAACTTTTTTATTGTTCTATTTTATTTATTTATTTATTTTTGAATAATTATTTTAAATTTGAATTTTTTCAAACATATTAAACATTGTTTAGGAATTTATTTAATTATTGAATTTATGTTAGTTTATCACTAGTTTAAGTTCATTAACTTTCAACCTAAAAAGAGAGTATTAGATTCATGGCTACTTCATACCATTCAGTAATTTTTCTATATTGAGAAGTTTTGTTCTAAGACTTTTTTTATTTCTTCATATCATTAATTTATTAATTCATATTATTTGTCATGGGGATTAAATTTTCGTCACAATCTTAATCCTAGCATGACAACTTACTCTTATTACTAGACCCAACCTTTCTTCCAAGTCACTTATGTTTGCTTAAAGTCCAAATGTTTCACATACCCAGAGATTTTTCTCATAACTCTTACTAATTTTAGTAATCAGGAACATAAGCCAATAATCAAACATAACACAATAACAACACAAACAATTTATGAGAACTAACCAAACCTTTATTAATTAATTTATCAACAAAGGAATACACTAACAATGTGTGTGCGCTATACACAATTCGATCTGCTTGTTGCATATATTTTTGGCTTTATGTAATACACACATATATAATGAAAGTTACAAATAAAATTACCCTTTGAAAAATTAACTCCTTCTAGACAGCCCCTTTCAAAGACAGCCAATTGCCTCGTAATTGCCATTTAAAAAACCAAACTGCCCAAACCGATTTTCCAAGTTGCTAGCTCTTATGTGCAACTCAAGATGTCTTAAATAGCCCATCATTTATAGTCTAGCATGGTGCGAAGCATGAACCCACTGTTCACACACACCCATTATACTTGCTACCGAAATTTACACTGCCCACACATACTGCCTCTGTATCCACGTGATGCCACTACCTAACAGCGACTTATTGGTATGGCCTTATACCTAAGAATGTGACAAACCTCCTCCACTAAAAGGAGCTGATGCTCTAGTCAGATCAATCCTAAGATAGTCCTGTACCAAGTCTTCAAATTGCCATAAGTCTTTCTCCCATGAAACCTCCTGACCATTTGCCCATTTCACAAGAAATTATGTTCGTTGATTTTTTTTATGCTGACCAAGTCTCTTATTGTAAAAAAAATCTTTATGATTCCCTACTCAAATTGCTTCTAAATCATAGATAGAGCCCTCGGTGATTTACCCCTTTCCAAATCCTCAAGATCTTCATGAAAAGGCTTTAGATAACTAACATGGAATGTGGGATGAAGTTTCAACCTTTCTAGTAGTTTCAGCCTATATGCAACAATGCACACTTTCCGTATCACCTCAAACAACCCATCATACCATGACATTAATCCAAGGTGCTGATTTTTCCTAACAATCTTTTTCCATATCTGTGGAGTCAACTTCAATATCACCTTGTCATCGACATCAAACTTCAAAGGTCTCCTCTTTTGATTAGCATATTTCACTATAAATTTGCTTGCTCTTCGCAAATTGTTTTGCGCTTGTTCGAAGAGTTCCTACCTCTTCCTTGTAAACATGTATGTGGCTGGACTCCTTCCCCTAGTCTTCTGGATTGCAATGTCTGCTGGAGTTTGGGGTTGCATCCCTAAAACTAACTTAAATGGACTCAAATTCGTTGTTGATGATTTGTGGAGATTATAATTGAATTGAATACTATTAAGCAACTCAAGCTAGTTTCTTTATGTTGTTGTCATATAGTGTTAAAGGTACTCCTCTAACAATGCATTAATCCTATTTGTTTGTCCATCTATTTAAGGATGATTAGCTATCGAGAACTTTATCCTTGTTCCTATTAACCCAAACAACACTGTCCAAAATCGTCTAGTGAATTGCACATTGTGATCACTAACTATATTTGAAGGAACCCCAAAGTACTTCACCATATATTTGTAAAACAAACCAGCATCCACTTCAGCTGTGCATAATGATGGTGTAGCCACAACAAAAGCATACTTCACTACGACTTCCATTTCTTTCTCATGTGTGGAATATCTCTATTTTGCCTCATTTAGCTTTCAACTCTTGAAAGCTACTAAATGACCCTCCTGCACTAGAACACCCCCTATTACCTTGTCTGAAGCATTAATGTGTACCTCAAAAGATTTCTTAAAATCTAGCAGTTTTAGCATTGGAGCAAATGTTATAACTCTCATCAGCTTATCAAATACGAGTTGGCATTCACTAGATTAGTCCCGAAACTGATTTTTATTTAGCAAAACTAACAAAAGGGTTGCTTTCTTGCTGTAACCCTCTATGAATCGATGATAGTAATTTGTCAAACCTAAAAATAACCTAATCTTAATCACCGTCGACGGGGCTACCCAATCCCATATAGCCTACACCTTTTCAGATCCATCCGAACTTGTCCAAAACTCATGAAATGCCTTAAGAATGTGATCTCAGAACAAGCAAACTCACATTTCTCCGTCTTCGCAAATAGTTCATGTTCTTTTAGTCTACACAACACCTTATCCAAGTGCACCATATGCATATCCATATATTGTCTAAAAATAACAATGTTGACTAGATAGACAATCACAAACTCATCCAAGAACTCATAAAAAACATCATTCATTAAATTACACAAAGTAGCTAGCATTTTGGTTAAGCCAAATGGCACAACCGTAAACTCGTATGACTCATACCTTATCACGCAAGTCATCTTGTGCTCATCCCTCTCAGCAACTCTAACCTATTAGTATCCTAACCTCAAGTCCAACTTTGTGAAAATAAAACCCCACTCAATCTATTAAATAAGTCTTGAATTAGTAGCTCAAGGTATTTGTTCTTGATTATTTACCTTGTTTAATGCTCAATAATCCATACATACCTACAAACTACCATCTATCTTCTTCTAAGTAAAATAGGAGCATCGTATGAAGCTTTTGAAGGTTGAACAAAACCTACATCAATCAATTCCATTAATTGATTTCTCATTTCACCCAATTCCCTTGAGGACATGCAATATAAAGGCTACAACAGTGGTGTCACATGACATGACTAAAAGATTAATGTCTTATCCCAAGTGCAGGAGTGTCGAAGTAATAAATAACTTAGCAAGATTGGGGTCAAATTATAGGGAGGTTAATTGTATAAATTATAAATGACAACAACAATAACAATACTACTACTACTACTACTACTAATAATAATAATAATAATAATAATAATAATAATAATAAAGAAAAAGAAGGAGAAGAAGAAGATGATGATGAGAACTGTGAGATGGAATATTAATGTAAGGATTAAACAATGATAATAACAAATGTCAAAGTTAGAGGTTCTACTAATAATATGTTAAACAAGTATAATATAAACTCTTATTATTCAATTGGAAACCATACATAAAGGAGGTTTCAATCAGATTATAAATTGTTAACATGATTACATTAGTCATCTTATTTGATGAATGCTAATACTTGTAAATTTCATCAAGCATTCATGATTATAACTTATGTTAACAACAAATCAAGTTCCTTTCATAGCTCAGGTGTCGGTTATACTATATAGTATGGGCTATGAAAGTGCTAAATATTTGTTGTACAAAGTGTTATACAACGTAAATCAGGATTAGTCATTTAATAAGCAAAGTATTAAAGAGTGAACAAGATAACAAATATAAAATATATTATTATCAAACATTAAAGTCCATATTAAGTTTATACTATACTTATTCTTACACCATTAGTGTAACCTTTTCATCTTGACATAATAAACTTAGCTAGACATAGTAAAAAAAAGAAAAATAAATAAATAAAATAAGAACATAAATAAGATAAGAGTTAACTAAGTAAAGGAAAGGAAATAAAAGGCATAAACTTGATATTAATGAAAGCAAAGGATAAAAATTACAAAAAATATAAAGAGAGAAAGCAAGAGCATGATCTTGATCTGGAAATCAAGATGCCTAAATGCATGAAAAATACCTCCTTTTATAGGCCAAAATTAGAAACTTTTGATTTGATAACTAATTGATGAGTGGGTGACTAACTCTTGACTTGGTGACAATCCTTATCTTCTCTTCTCTGCCCAAAATATCATTAATAATGTCAAAATTAGAATCACTTGAAAACATAAAAGTTGTAGTAAATTGTCTCAGCTTTTTTGTGTAAAACATTCAGGTTATTTTGACATCTAGAACTCCAGCTATGGGCCAAATATTGAACAATGCTCGGGTTGAAAGATAGATTTTAACTTCTTTGTTGTTGCTACAATTTGGACTTGAAAATGACCTTTTTAGATCTTGGGCTCCTATGAAAATTATAGGTTTATATCTTACCTTTTCATCCATATAAAGTAGACCTAAATCTGAGATCTACAGCTCCAGATGTGACCTAATTACGGAACAGTGTTTCGGTTTGAATTGCACCGGTATCTCTTTTCTAAGTTTGATCATCTCTTTGTCCTTTCAATTTCAGCTCTTAAATTCATCAATCAATCCTTTCATTTATGTGATAGGCCTGCATTTAAAATTAATATTTACCACAAATTAAAGGTATCTTATATTATTAGATATATTATTATAAAACATGCTTTAGTTAAGGAGTTATTAATACTTCAAGTGCAAAATGATGACATCAAACCTTGATAAAAAATATAATTTTAAGTACTAATCATCATACTAGGCACAAGTTCAATCTTATGATCAATAGCTCACTTTGGTGGAAGCTTTTTCGACAACTTTGAAGGCATCACATCTCTATACCCCTTCAATAACCCAATAATAACTTCAGGTACTGCCCTAACATGTTTTAACTCTATAGTCATGGTTATTGCCAAGAACACTTCATCACCTTTCTTTAAGGCTTTGCTGATTGCAATGGCTGAAACCAAGCTACTTCCCTACTTTAACTTTCAACCATCATTGCCTTATGACAAGGGATAAAACAAGGACATAACTCATTCGTAAGTAGAATTTTGTCTAAATTAGGCATCAACACAATCTTGGCTCTTTTTAAAAAGTCTAAGCTAAAAATGGCATTGATGTCACCACCAACAAATACTGCTTTCCCTGCCACTTATCTAGCACCATAGGCATGCCATATGCTATGCCTAGTATCCATTGCGCCTTGGTATTCATTGTTTTCATCAATGTCTAGCTATTACTCAAATGCAATCAAAGTTGCATCACCAATCTGTCAACAACAAATGTATTCATAGCATCAGAAGCCGACATAACAATTATCTCCCTAACATTAACTCTAATTTTAACATATACTAGAGTATCCACAACACCCGACTTATCTTGTCACAACACATCAAATTGTGCTAACTTAGTTTTGGCAAGGCTGGATTTTGCCACCAAATCCTGCATCTTAGCAACTAAACAATTTAGTACACACGTCGGGTTGATGTGCATGACTGTCTCCTCTTATTCACTATCACCCATAAGAATTGCATCCAACCTTTCCTTCTTTAGGCATTCTCTTGCATAGTGTGGTCTATAACAAATGAAACAACTTGTATTCAGCTTACAAGGGTCTCTATTTTGTTGTACATTAGCCTGCTTGCCCTTTTCCTTATCAATCCCAAGCTTGTATTCTCCCCCTACCAAACTTTTTTTTCTTTCTTTTTTCATCCCTCTTATCCCTAGTCTTGAATTTCAAGGGGATAGCAATAGAACCATCTTGTTTCATTGTCTTAAAGTTGACAAAACTATCTGCGACAACAATAGCATATAACAAGTCTTTGACATTTTATCTTTGCAACTCAGCTTGTGCCCAAAGCTGTAAACCTGATATAAAGTTGAATAGTTTATTTTCCTCAAACATGTTCTTTATATCTAGGATTAAGAAACATAAATCATTGACGTATTCCTTTATCGATTTGTCTTGCTTTAATTTCTTCAAATCTTCCCTAGCTAACTAAGACATCTTGTTTGGCAAGAACTGTTTTTTCAACTTTTGTTTCAAACTATCCCAAGTTTTAATCTTAGGACACTCAACATTCAGATAATCCTTGATCTGAGTCTTTCATTATAACTTGGCGTCACTAGAAAAATACATCGCTGTAATGTTTACCTATTTGTCAGTCCCAATCCTAGCCACCCCAAAGTACTACTCCATGTCCCACAAAAAATCTTCCAACTCTTTGGAACTTCTTGTGCCACCAAATTGCTTAGGTTTTGGTACTCTGGGTTTAAAAGTGCCACCACCTGTGGGGATAGTCACTACTACCTTCTTTAACATTGCAATCTCCCCCTTTAGAACCTGTATTCGGAAGATCCATGTCTTACCCTATAACCCTCTGGTAAGACGTGGGACAATCACTACTACCTTCTTTAACACTGCAATCTCCCCCTCCAGAACCTGTATCTTGTGACTTAACTTGACCACAAGATCTATGTCCTGCCTCGCAACCCTCTTTACCATTTCCACAGTATAGGCTAGTTTGTCATTCACAATTTGATTTTTGTTTTCGACCACCAGACCTAGAACACTTTCAATATAAATGAGTCTTTCGCGAAACACTTCCATGCCTGATGGCATTTGACATTAAGCAACAACTTTACGAACAGAACAATCCAAGGCTATAATACCATTTATCATGGGGATAAAATTTTTGTCGTAATCTTAATCCTAGCATGGTAGTCTAGTCCCATTACTAGACTCAGCCTTTCTCCCAAGTCACTCGTGTTTGCTTAAAATCTAAGTGTTTCACACACCCAAAGGTTTTCCCCACAACTTTTAACAATTTTGGTAATAAAAAACACAAGCCAATGGTCAAACACAACACAATAACAACACAAGCAATTTGCAGGAACCAACCCAACATTTATTAATTTATCAACAAAGAAATACACAATAATAATATCTGCACGTTACGCACAATCTGATCTATCTGCTACACATGTTTAGGCTTTATATAATAAACATATATACAATAAAAGTTATGAGTAAAATTGCCTCTTGACAAATTAACTCTTTTTAGATTGCCCCTTTCAAAGACAATCAAACCATTCAAACTGATTTTCCAAGTTGCCAGTTTTCATGTGCAACTCAAGATGTCTTAAATAATCCATCGTCTAAGTCTAACATGGTACGAAATATTAACTTGTTGTTTGCACGTAGCCGTTATACTCGCTATCAAAATCTACATTGCCCATATATATTATCTCTGCATCTGCATAATACCACTACCTAGGAATGACTTGTTAGCACGTTCTTGCATCTAAGACTGTGACATTATTAATCTCTTTTATTTTATTTAGATAACTTATTAATTATAATAATGTTGACTCATTTTATTAGATTTTAATATAATTTATTTTGTTGATTGAAATTATCAATACACAATTATTTTAAAAAAATTACTTGTAATTTTAAAATATGATTTTATATTGTATTTTTAAGTATTAGAATGTATTTTTACGTATCAGAAAACTAATTTTAATACCTTGGAAGGTACCATAGAAAAATTGAATCAATTCAAGGGATAGAATTCGTGACATTATTTTATTTTTATTTTGCCGGAAAGAAAAGAAAACCTAGAACTTTCCTCGGTCTACCATCGCTCTTTCAGTTTCCTAATCAACCCTTTATATTTATACTCTCGTTTTCTGTGGTAATAATTTACCATACCAGGCAAGGATGTTGATGACCAGGATGTTGTCACGCCTTTCGAGGAGCGTGGGCCGACGCCCTCTGGTTCTACACTCTCCGTCTCCGTCCCATAATCACCACCTCTTGCCGATCCTCTCTCATTATTTTCACTCTCTTGTACATGAGTATGGATATCCTGGCAAGGTGCGTTCTTTTTTTACTAATCAATTTTCACCTCAGGGTTCTCGCTAGGGTTTAAGGATCTGACGTCAGAATTTGGTTTTTTATGGGTTGTTCTTTCTTAGTTTTCATTTTCTAGGGTTTAAGGTTTTTTATTCAAATTATTTAGAATTGATTTCATGGTAAGTTTTTGCTAGGGTTTAAGGATTTGACTCTTAATATTTTCATTTTTTCTTTGGGTTTTCCTTTCCGTGTCTGATTTCATTTTAGGTTTTTGCTAGGGTTTAACGATCTGATGTCAGAATTTGGGTTTTTATAGGTTCCTTCTTTCCCCCCTAGGGTTTATGGTTATCCTTGGGTCTAAGGATTTTCACTCCAATCACTGAGATGAGGATTTTATTTGTGCATTTTGGTTTTTGTTATTCATGGGTTGGGTTTTGCTAAGGTTTAGGAAATCTGAAATTTTATGACTTGAAGTTGAGATTGAGATAGCAGTACCATTATTTAATTTTGAAATCATTATATGACCAATGTTCACATGTTACCATTTGCTTCAAATTTACAAGTTCTAATAGTTTACTGAGAGAGCAAGTAAAATCTTATTGCCTTTCTACTATCATTTGGGGGTTTTAATTAAGAGTTTTTATTCTTATTTCATTTATGTTGTTGAATTAATTGAACTAACCTTGAATTAAAACATCTGATTACATTGTCTATAACATGCAATAAGTTATTTGTGGGTATCGTAGCGGGTGTTGTCAGTGCCATTTAGATTTTTTGGGCTCAGATTATGGAGGGGAGCAGTCTGGAGTTGCTATCCAACATTGTCAATGTTGGAGCTCGTTTTTTCCATGTTGAAATATTGTTCCTTTTATGATTGTTGTTTTATGACTTCTAATTAGTGTGCACATGTGTGTTATTTCCTCTAATCTAGTTAAGTGTCCACTAATATTTCTTTCATAATACAAATAATTGGATTTGACTTTCAGTCATTTCAAAGTACTTTGGGTTTTTTAATATTTGATTGCTTCTTGACTAGTTTGAAATCCCCTTTTTAATTTTTCTTCAGTGTTTTAATGTTTTATAACTTGCATGTCCTATTTCAGTGTATTACAAGGAAGGTGTGTCTGTTTCATCATTCAGCACTAAACTCCCCTCCTTTTCAAAATTTTGGGTTCACTTCATCTGCATCACCTGAGCCTGCTGAAAAGGAGCAGGGGGGTGCTGTAGACTCCAACTGTGATCCCACAAATGCAGAGTCAGGAAAAACAAATGGAAGTGCAGACCTTTCTGATAAGACAGAAGATTCTGTTTTGCATGAGACCAAAGAGTCAGGTTTCAACTCAGAGTCCCAACAAACCATATCCCGATCAGTTAAAAGAAGGAGAGGTACTAAACGAACTGCCTATTCTGATTCAGATTCTGAGGCTGGGAGCGATCTATCTATGGATGATTTGGTGAAGCTTGTGGCGGAGAAGGAGGAGCTCCTGGAAGCAAAGCATAAGGAGATTGAGACAATGCAAGATAAATTTCTCCGCACATATGCTGAAATGGAAAATGTCAAGGAAAGAACAAAACGTGAAGCAGAGAACTCTAAAAAGTTTGCCATACAGGTCAGCTTCAACTAATGACGGCATGCTTTTCTTCCTTCCTGTCATTCTTTTTTGGTTGGAAATGTGGATTCATTAATTATCTTCTTGGTTATTCATGTAACTGGAATTTTAACTGAATGTGTTCTCAAAATATGTGCCTCAGAATTTTGCAAAGAGCCTACTTGATGTTGCAGACAATTTGGGAAGAGCTTCATCAGTTGTCAAAGGCAATTTCTCAAAAATCGATGTTTCTAATGACACTGCCCAGGTAGTGCCACTCCTTAAGACACTTTTGGAAGGAGTTGAAATGACTGAGAAACAGCTTGGAGAGGTAACATTTCTTGTTGCATCATCAGCCATTACCTCACCTCACCTCAAAGCCTTCTCTGTATGTGTACATTTTGTGTTGGTATTAAATCATTGCTCTAACAACCAGGTGATGTTTTGGATTTCAGGTATTTAAGAAGTATGGAGTAGAGAAATTTGATCCAACAAATGAGCCATTTGATCCACATAGGCATAATGCAATATTCCAGGTTCCAGATGCTTCTAAGCCTCCAGGGACAGTAGCTGCTGTTCTCAAGGTATTCATTGAATATAATCAAGCTCTTTTATTTATTAACCATATAGCTCACTGTTAACCATTTGATTGAAATTATTGTTGATACAGTTTCTTTATTTTTCATCAACTGGAAAACAATATTTGGTTATTGATATGTGATTTTCATTTTTTCTTTTTGTTATTGTTCCATTGTTGCAACTAGAATTATTTCTTGGGGAATGCTAGCAGTGGTCAGTTGACAGCTTTTTGCAACAGTCGCCTTAATATTAAGCCATGTAGAAAGTAGAGTTAGAAAGGAACACGGGAAACCAGTTAAACTTGCTATTTTAACTTTACGCTTTTAATTTGAAAAAGAATCTCTCTCTCTCTCTCTCTCTCTCTCTCACCCCCCATCCTGAGTCACTCTCCCCTTAAATCATTTTATCAAACTGAGAATTTTGAAACCATGTGTGAACTGTGAAGAGACAGACCCAAAGCATAAATAGAAGGGTGAAACAGACGGACCCTTTTCTTTGCATTTTCAGTTTCTTTCCTACCTCTGGCTAATTTGACATGATGCTTTTATCCCCGGAGGTCATGCAATTTCCAATTTGAGGTTTGCCTTCATGACCAATTTGAAAAGAAGCCATCTTCTCATACTTTTGTTCTCGTACTTTTTTTTTTATGATGATGGCCCAGTTGGAGATTATCTATAATCCAATTTGGTTTTGAGCATACTCATCCTATTGTATGGGGTTATGAGTTAAAATCTTTGATTCATTCTAATCTAACATGGATGGGATCATATATTGGAGATTGTTTATAAGTGAGTTTTTTTTTTTTTTTTTTGGGGGGGGGGGTTGATGGTGTGGTGCTTGCTCTTGTTGTGTTCTGATAATGTTATAACTCAGTTTTTTCTTTTTCTTCGCTTAACTTTTTAACTGGTTGCCATGGATGTGACTGGCTATGTGGACATTAATGATGAGGAGTGTTACTAGTAACTTTTTTCTTGCCTTTCTCTATGACCAAACCTGATGCATGTGGTATTACTATTAATCTCATTTGTAAAGCCTTTTCGGCTGTTTCTGAAAATTCACTGTTGCTCGGGACTAGTATTTGATTTAAAGTGTTACTGAAATGCTACCTTGTTGTATCTTTACAGGCAGGATACATGCTCCATGACAGAGTTATTCGACCAGCTGAAGTTGGTGTTACTCAAGCAGTGGAGAATGGTGCTGAAGCAACTGAATAGGGAGTAGGAACTAGGAAGGCACTTATACATGAAGACATGACATGGTAGAGATTCCAAAGTTTTTTGTTCTTCCCAGGAGAATGAGATGTAACATTTCTTACTGTGCCCTGAGAAGGACTTTTTTTTTTTTTTTAATTGTTTCTCCATGATCTCTTAGTCTTTGAAGATGACGCCATGATAGGGCCTTTGCTCTGAATATTCTTCATGCTTTAGATGCTGTTTTGAGCTAGAGGAGGATGGACGGTGATTTGTTGACAGTTGGGACATATCATTGGGAGTTACTGGTATCGCTGCTTTCATGTTATTTTGTGTTAGTGACTTTAGAGGACTTCTTTCTGTTGTGCTGTAGAAAAGAGGTGTCTCATCATGGAAGCAAGTGTTAGCATTGTGGGAGGAGATTCAACCAAAATATTCAGATAATTATCTAACCCGCGCATATTTGTACTTCTTTGCCATGACTTTCGAGTAATTTTGATACGAGTCTCATGACGTAGATGGTTCAATTTTTTCTAGGGTTTTCTTTTAACGCCTAGTCTTGAGAAGCACTCAAGTCTCGAAATTATAGTGGCATGTCTTCGGAAGAAATAGATAATGACCATTTATATCAAAACCTGTAAACCCCTAATACGCAAGAGCGGACTATGCAAATCCAAAACACTCGTGCAGGAATGTGCACGATGTTGGAGGCGTATACGAGGACCAAGCTTCAGGCAACAAGTATATGCCCAGGGTCGGGAATAAGTCACCGAGTATGTACATAGGCTTGGGGATTGAAGGTGCTGATTTCCTGGCGTCATATCTTCTTGCAAGAACAAAGAATTAGGACTATTGTTCTTTGAAAGATATTTGAGAGGGCAAGACAGGCAGATGGAGAGAAGATAAGAGAGTGAACAGTCAAAATGCCACCACAGGATGATGCCAAGAACATGGATGACATATGCTTAATGTTACAAACAATGGCGCGTGGAACCAGATATTTATGCAAAGGAAAACAGCAGTGTTCGGACCAGCAAAGAATTAGTCTTTAGTTAATCGAGGACCCCAACTATAATTCAATAAAAAGAATTGGTCTTTTAAATTTAAAAAAAATGCTAGCAATTTCCATTATATATAGTTTTAAGAGATTTAAGAATAGCATGCAATGAATTATTTATAAACTTTTAGTTTTGAACTTGGAGGTCCGGGCTATCTCAGAATATGCCTAGAACTTTTTTTTATCTTAGTTTTTGCAATTAAGATCTTAGTTCCTACATTTCAATTCAATTCATTGTTATCTCTTAAATCCTCATTTTAATAAAACAACCTGAATCCTTTTAGAAAATTCAATTATAAAATCCCCAACTTTAATATATAGAAATGAGATTTATTATAACTTGGTATTAGAGCTACCGATAATGGCAAATGGAACACGCATGTCAAAATTAATTAAAGCAGTAGTTGGGATGAAGCAACAATAAAAGAAGCAACATATACAGCAGATGGTACTTGAGGATCTAGTGCAACAACTAAAAACAATTTCAACCAAAGTAGATCATATTGCAAAGGCTAAGGGAAGAGACTAGTAGATTCACCACCCAGCAACCCCATCACTTCAATTAGTAGGCACCACCAACAAGAGATGGAGCCGCCAAATGACCAGTAGATTCAGCGCAGAACGATCATATTGCATTTTCCCGAGGTTTAATAGGGAAGATCCCATGGGTTGGGAGTACAAGGAAAACCATTTCTTTAATTATTATAATACTCAGCCACAACATAGATTGTTCATGGCTAGTTCTCACATTGAGGGGAAAATGATCCTATGGTTCCAAGAAATGGACGGGACAAGAGCAATGACAAGTTGGGAGTCGCTGGTAAAAGCTATTCAAATTTATTTTGGAGTGTTTCCATGATGATCATGTGAAATAATTAATTTCGTTAAGATAAATGACCACGATGGAGAATTACAAGTCCTAATTTGAAGTCATTTCAAATAAGGTCAAGTGGCAATCGGAGGCCCCCAAGTTAAGTTGTTTTTTTTTTTAAAAAAAAAAAAGAAATTAAAATAAGAGGTTAGACTGGGTGCAAGAATGTTTAAGCTGCCTAACTTAACTGTCGTTTATGGGTCGGCTTAATTGGAGGCCTGATGTTAATTTAAATTCTATTAAGTTAGGGGCAGAGAGTTCAAGAAGGCCATTTAGACAATCTAGCATTACTATGCAGAGTTCTGCTTGATTAAAAGAAAAAAGGTGAATATAGGTTTTGTTTCAGGTGTAACAAGTGGATTCCAGGCCATGAGTGCTAGGCCAAAGCTATTAATACTTAAGTGATATAATTAATTTTTTTTAAGTATGGAAATAATAAATAATTCAATAAGATTGAGATCGAACTATAAAGAGGTTAGCTATATAAATTATAAATGATAATAATGATGATAGGACTTTAAAATGTAAGATTAATGTGAAGATCAAATAATGATAAAAACATTTTTTAAGGCTAGAGAATCTACTAACAGTATTTAAAACAAGTATAATATAAACTCTTTTTATTGCTCAACTAGAAACTATACACAAAAGAGATTCCAATCAAATATATAAATTATTTAGACTGAACCAGCATTTCTTTTCTAAACCTAGCTCTCTCTTTATTTTCTCAATTTCAGTAGTTAAACCCATCAATCAATATTTATTTATGTGATAGGCCTGCATTTAAGATGAATATTTATCATAAATTAAAGGTATCGTATATTTATTAGGTATGTTATTATAAAACATGCTTAAATTATGAAATTTAATGATACTTTAAGTGCAATATAAAGATATAAAACCTTAATAAAAATACACTTTAAAGTAATAATCACACCCCCAATTACCTTATTACTAGTCCCTAGTAATCAAAGCGTTAAAATAAAAAATAATTTGCAAATTCCACAAAGCAAAGCATTCATCATTTAATTTTTATTAATTTATCCAAACAAATAAACTCTTATTAAATTTATATATTTGCTTTATACTTCTTAAACAAAATATTAATAAATATTTTTTTTATGCTTAATATATCAACACATAGTTATAGGACTTTTCTTGGAAGAAAATAAAATTTTGTTTTAATGTTTAAGGTTAACTTCCTTGGGTTGAGATTATTATCTTTTTTTTTAATCTTTTTTAAATATATATACATATAACTTAAAACACAATGCATCTTTAACACGTATAACAAGCTTTAGGTTAATGACTCCTAGATTAATTGGTCTTAAGGTATTAGGTATGAAAATACCCCAATGAGCTTAGTAAATCAGGTTGCAGATACTGATACGTTGATGATGCAATGTTTGACTTCGCTAAGTTTTTCTCTTTAACCTACGTAACAAGTTTTGGGCCAATAACTCTTAAGTTAGCCAATTTTAAGGTATTAAGTGTCCCCTTCAGACTTAATTGCTTAAATTATGGAGGCTACAAAATCAAATTTATTTACGCTTTTATTATCATCAATATTATTAAATTTTTTTGTTTTTGTTTTTTTTTTAAATTATATACTATCCATTTCTCTTAGTTGTTACCTTTAACAAAAGAACATAATTAATGTAATAATCCAATATACAACCCACAATCATATGTTAAAGTATGCGTGTGAAAATAAAAGTTTAAGAATACTTATTAAATGATTATATAAACAAAATCAAGTAATAATAATGTCAGAGTTCATAAATCTAAATATTTCATGAGAAGTGTGTGATAGACCTTGTTATGAATATTGCAAATAACAATTGAAAAATATTAATCAAGATGGGTCTTAAGAGTTAATAAAATTCCTCCTTACTCTGCCATCCTAATAACAGTTTTGTCAAATGGTTTTAATAATAGCAAAAAACAGAGTTTTTTTATGTTAACTATTACCCTTTCCTCTCAACTAAAATAAGACATTGTATTCAATATTTTAAGGTAAAAAGATAAAACATGAATGACATAACCTGAAATAACAAAACATTGACAATTATGAAACAAACTTAAACAAATATAAGAAAAAACAAACAAAGTAATATGCTATTAACAAAACGAAAAGGCATAAAGTTTTACAAACAAAAGCTCAAATTCAATCTAAGTTTTTTATAGCTTTTTTTAGTTGATCAATTTATATGACTTATAGAAGGATTTGTCATGCCAAAATATTAGAAAATTTTGTTCCATAATATGATCAAGAAAAGACAATAATTTATCATAAAAACTATTAATATTAAGTAAACCTATAAATAAAATTCCCTAGCAACAACGTCAAAAACTTGACGCGAACAAAAGATTAATATCTTCTCTCAAGTACAAGAGTATCAAAATAATAAATAATCCGACAAAACTAGAGTCGAAGCATATGTAGATTAACTATATAAATTATTATTATTATCATGATGATGATGGTGGTGGTGGTGGTTAACTATATAAATTATCATTATTATTATTATTATTATGATAATGATGATGGTGGTGGTGGTGGTGGTTAACTATATAAATTATTATTATGATAATGATAATGATGATGGTGGTGGTGGTGGTGGTGGTGAGTTAAAAAGGACTTTGATAAATAAAATTAATGTGAAGATTAAATAATGATAAAAATAGTTGTCAATGTTAGAAAATCCACTAATGATATTTCAAACAAGTATAGTATAAATTCTTTTTATTACTCAACTATAAATGACACATACAAAAGGTTCCAATTGGATTATAAATTGTTAACATGATTACATTAGCTACCTTATTCGAATAATGCTAATACTTGTAAATGTTATTAGGTATTCATGATTATAACTTATGTTAACAAGAAATCAAGTTAAATTAACTATTTAACAAGCAAAGTATTAAAAGTAAATAAGATTAACAAATAAAAAATATGTTAGTATCAAACATTAAAGTCCATATTGAATTTATACTATACCTTTTCATCTTGACATAATAAACTTAACTAAACATAATGAAAGAAGAAAACATAAATAAACAAGATAAAAACATAAATAAGATATAAGTTAATTAAGTAAAGGAAAGGAAATAAAAGACATAAATAAAAGATTCATGAAAGCAAAACTTATGTATTACAAAAATATAAAGAAAGAGAACAAGAACATGATCTTGATCTAAAAATCAAGATGTCTAAATGTATGGCAAGTACCTTTTTTTGTAGACCAAAATTTAAAGTTTGATTTGTTAACTAATTATTAAGTGGGTGACCACTTCTTGATTTGATAACAATCCTTATCTTCTTGTCTGAACAGTGCGTCATTGCTATCATCAGAATTTAAACAGACTGTTTTCATAAAAGTTCTAGGAAATTATCTCAGCATTCTAATAAAAAAATAATTGAGGTAAATTGAACTTTTAAAACTCAATATATGGGCTGAACACTGAACAGTGTATGAGCTACATGATGAATTTTAACTTCTTCGTTATTGCTACAATTTCACTACATACCCTGATAGGCAGTCATAATATTATGACCATGAGGGTTAGGGTTAAGGTTGATAATTTAACTATAATTGCTGTTATTGATACAGGTAATACTCATAATTTTGTCCCCTCTAAAATGGCTAAGAAGACAAGGATAGAAATATTAGCTCAACGATTTATAAGAGTAAAAGTTACAGATGACACAAAAATTAACAATGAAGGAAAATGTGCAGGCTTCAAATTCAAAATTCAATGAAATCATTTTATGTCACAAGTTATATTGTTATGATTAGTATTTAAAAGTGTATTTTTATCAAGATTTTATATCATTATTTTGCATTTAAATTATTAATAATTTTATAATTACAACATGTTTTATAATAACAAGTTTGATAATATTAGTTTTAATTTATAATAAATGATAATTTTAAATGCAAGCATATCTTACAATTTAAAGAATTGATTGATGTGATTAACTATTGAAAATGAAAGGATAAAGAAAAGGTAAGAGATGTTGATTCAATTCAAACTAGAACATTGTTCAGTTCTTAGGTCATATTTGAGCTATAGATCTTAGATTTCAGTTTGGTTTATATGGCTAGAAAACTAAGATATAGGCCTAAAACATTCATGAAGAGTCCAAGACTCAATTATGCCATTTGAAAGTCCAAATCTTAGCATCAAAAGAGAAGTCTGAATTTATCTTATAGCTCAGACACTATTCAGTATTTAGCCCATATCTCAAGTTTTAAAAGTTCAAATGAGCTCATTCATTTTTTATGGAAAAGTTGAGACAAATACCTAGAACTTTGATAAAGAATATATGTTTAAAATATAATGTTAACAATGATATTTTGTTTAGACAAGAAGATAAGGATTGTCACCAAGTTAAGAGGTGACCACCCACTCAATAATTAGTCATCAAATCAATAGTTTTAAATTTTAACCTATAAAAGAAGGCATTTACTATATATTTAGACATCTTGATTTTCAGATCAATATCATGTTCTTGCTCTCTCTTTTTTGTGTAATACTTAAGTTTTGCTTTCATTAATTTCTTATTTATACGTTTTATTTCCTTTACTATACTTATATAATTATATTCTTATCTTGTTTATTTATGTTTTTCTTATTTATAATGTTTATCTAAGTTTATTATGTAAATGTGAAAATGTTTCACTAATGATGTTAAGATATAAACTCAATATGAACTTTGATACTTATATCCTAAACAACTTGCTAGTAACATGTCTTATTATTTTTATCTTATTAATTCTTAATACTTTACTTGTTAAATAGTTAATCTAGATTTCTGTTATATAACACTTGGTACAATAAATGCTTGACACTTTTATAGTCAACCGTATGATATAACATACACCTATGCTATGAAAGAAATTTGATTTATTGTTAACATAAGTTAGCATTATAAATTCATGAAAATATTTAAAAGTTTGATATTACTTAAATAAGATAATTAATATGATTATGTTAACAATTTATAATGAGTTATTAATAACAAATTATTTGATTGAAACCTCCTTTATGTGTGGTTTTTAGTTGAGTAATAAAAGGAGTTTATATTATATATATTTTTAATACCATTAGTGGATTCTCTAACCTTGACATTTGTTTTTATTATTGTTTAATCTTCATATTAATCTTATATCTCAAAGTCCTCTTTAACTTATTATTATTATTATTATTATTATTATTTATAATTTATATAGTTAACCTCATTGTGGTTCGACCTGATCTTGCTAGGTTATTTATTACTTTGACATTTATATACTTGAGAGAAGACATCAATCTTTTAGTTGTGTTATATTATGCTTGGAAGGTTGCGATGCAATTTTGGGAATACAATGGGTAAAAAAGTTAGGATCCATCTCATGGGACTTTAACTCACACTAGAATTTAAATTTCTAAGTTAGGGTATCATGCTAGGTGGATTAGAGATTGAAGAATCCAAGATTAAGTATTAAATTAACTTTTTATAGGATTTAAAAAAGGAAGCTAAGGGATTGATCCTAGAATTTTGGAAAATAGAGATCAAATTTGACTCTAGTTTGCCTCTCTAGCTACATGAGTTGTTACAAGAATATTATATGGTATTTCCAAAGCCTTAAGGACTTTCTCCATTCAGAATTCATGACTATCTTATAAGGCTCTAGGAGGGAACTCAACCTATTAGTGTCAGACCTTATCAGTGTCTATTTTATCTAAAGACTTAAATTGAAAGATTGTGAAAGATTTAATGAAGTTAGGAACTATATGACGTAGTCAGAGTCTTTTTTCTTCATTTGTATTATTGGTAATAAAATCTGATGGTTCGTATCGAATATATATTAATTATCAAGTGTTAAATAAAAAAAAAACCATTAAAGATAAGTTTTCTATTCCTATTGTGAAAGAATTGTTAAATGAGCAATATAGGTCTAATTTTCTTCTCCAAATTGAACCTAAGATAAGGATATCATCAAATTCATATAAAGACCAAAGACATTTCAAAAACTACTTATGAAGGTTATTATGAGTTTTTAGTAATGTTATTTGGTTTGACAAATACCCCCATTTACTTTTAATCTTTTATAAATAATGTATTTAAGTCTTGTATATGCAAGTTTGTCATTGGTTTTTTTATGATATATTAGTGCATAGTAATACTAAGGTTAAACACATAATCCATCTAAGAGAAGTATTGAATATTCTATCTAAATATAAACTATAACTAAAGAAATCTAGGTGCAAGTTTGTTTGCTTAAAAGTATACAATTTAGGTCATATTGTGTCAAAAAATGATGTGAGGGCTAATCTGAAAAAATAAAAGATTTTTGGATTTGACAGGTCACTATCATTGATTCATAAAAAATATATAGGTTAATTGCGAAACCATTAACAAGATTATTAAAAAAAAATAACATTAGGAAGCAATTACTAACCCTTTTATATTGACTTTACCTAGCTTCACATAACCTTTCACAATTGAATATGACGCTTTTGGAATGAGAGGAGTTATTTTGATGCAAAAGGGAAGGCCTATTGCATTCTGTAGTGAAGGTTTGAAAAGAAGAAAACTAACTTTGTCAACTTATAAAAAAGAATTCTTAGCTATTTTATTAGCAATTCAGAAATGGTGTTTTTATATCTATCAGGGTAAGCTTCCAAGATCAAGATTGATTGGCACAACTTAAAATATCTACCAGAACAACAGGTCGAAAGCCCGGCGCCATAGAAATAGATTTCTAAGCTTGTTAGTTATGATTTCACAGTGGAATATCAATTTGTTAAGGAAAATGTGGCAGTTGATTGTATCTGAAGAAGGTTAGAAGGGGAAAATCAAGGGAAGATAGAAATTGTTACTGTGCTTATTGCTAGTTAGGCTAAGGAACTTAAAGAGAGCTATAACACTGACTTAGAGATCCACCAATTACTATCCTGAACGAACCAAAACACATTGAAAAGTTTAATATAGCAGCTAAAGAATAACATTATTTTGTATATAAAAAAAAATCTACATCAATAAAAAATGTCCCCTTATGAAGGCTATCTTGCAATGCATACATGATAACCCTGTAGCCAGTCATCCAAAGTATAATAAAATTTGAGGTGAGATATACTAAAAGCAATACGTTATTTCTGTACACAACTAATATACAATTATTTATTTTATCTAGATTCTAAAAACTAATTAAAATCTATAATAATAAAAATATTAGATAAAAACTCTAAATTATTTTTAACCTTAAATACATCTAAAAATTCTAATTTTAAAAAATAATAATTTCCATGACACCGAACACGAAAAACTTCAAATCCAAATATTTACGATTAAGTTGTCAAATTTAGATGTTTGGAAATTACTTGTTATGAGGTATCTCTTTCTTTTGATGGCGTTTCTAAGCGCTGAAAATGAAGGACAGTATAGTAATTGAATTCAAAGCCCAATTCAGGAAATAAGGCACGTGACGCATAACATAACATAACGCTGGGGCATTGTAGAGAAGAGATATTTTGGCATCTGGGAGTGTGGACCCTTTCCATATCTATATTTCTATCTTACTGTTTTACTTGGTTAAAATGAAAGACCAAAGCAGGAAGGCAAAGGGAGGTGATTGCAGCAAGCAAGCAAAGCAAATATCCAATCCATGGAGATCAGTGTCAGCTCCACTTCACCTGCTCTCCTCAAACTTAACCACCATTTTCTCTCCAAAAACTCTCTTCCCATCAAAATCCCATCTCTCCATTTTGCAAATGACAAAAAGCTCCCTTCGTTTTACGGCCAAACCAAACGCCCTTCGTTCCTTCGTAAATTCGCTTCCCCAGCTTCTTCATCCATTGCTGTTGGACCCAGCAATGACCGCCTTCCTGCCGATATTAAAGTCACTGAAACCCAAGAGCCCAACTCAAGAGTCAGTACTTTTCTCTCTTTTTCATGGAAAAACCGTTATGCGAAATTCATCATTTATTTTGGGTAATTTTTCATTATCAATTGCTAGCATTCCCCTTATTTGTTTTGCTATTTATTGTTTTACATGTGCAGATAAGACTGAGTGTAGAAGTTCCACCCGCTGTCTGTGAAGATTGTTACAAAAGGGTCATGAATGAGTTCACGAAACAAGCTAAGGTTCGTTGAGTTTTTTGGTTGGCCTCTGATGATATATAAATAGAAGAATTGTTTGCTGTATGCAGTAATTAGTTTTGTTGGTTTGTGTTCGTATGCTTGCTTTGCTCAGGTGCCTGGATTTCGTCCTGGAAAGGATGTCCCAGAGAGCATTCTTTTAAGTTACGTTGGGAAACAAAATGTTCAAAAGGCTACAGTTGAATCTATTTTGAAAAGGACCCTTCCACATGCCATGTCTTCGGTATGCTCCAGTTAGTTAGGTTTCGCTACATTTAGTTCCCAACTTCAACTTGCTTCTTGTTTCTCAATGTGCAGGCAACCAGCTAATGGATTATATTAATTAGATGTTGATTTCACTTTAATGGATTAATTACCCCAGCAAATCTATTGAGGACCTGTTCTCCCAATCCACAGGTGACTGGAAGGGCTTTGAGGGATTCGGTGCAAATAGCAACCAAATTCACAGATATGGAGAAGACATATTTATCTCTCAACTCTCTCAGGTTTTTTACCCACATATCCTCTAAGTTATCTATTGCTTGCATCTTCTTACCTCAGACAACTTCTCAGAGAAGTAAAATGTGCAGCTCTAGCTTTTGCCTACATTTTTTGTGTGTTTTGTTTAAACGAGAGAATCTTATATGTGAAATTGGGCAGTATGTGCATTTTGAAATTGCAATTATATGATCTGTGCTCGCTGAGCTGGCTTGTGGTGCAGATATGATGTTGTTGTTGATGTGGCACCTGAAGTCATATGGATCCCTGAGAATGGCTACAGAGATCTGAAAATTGTTGTTGAAATAGATAGTGAGATAGATGCACAGAGAGCTTCTGAACAAGAATTAAGACAGCGCCACAAATCCTTGGGTTCGATGAGAATTATAACTGACAGAGGACTACAGGTAATAAATATTTTAATTTATAGCCCCTCCCTCCATTTGTTATTAGTTGAAGTTTATTTGATGCTTCATGGAAAGATCCAGGATATTAATTAGCGGGTATATGCTATAAGCAGCAAATGCAACACAAGGGAGAAGAATTTATATCAGGTCTTAAATTCAATGACTTTGGTAAACGTTGTGTAATGTAGAAAATGGAAGAGAGGGAAGAGGAAGTTGTCTTGTTCTTTTGGACTAAAAGATTATAGTTTAGAAATTGCTGAATATCTGTTAAGTAATCACATATGCCACCAATTTTTTTATACGACCTTCAGGAACTTTCTCCTTTATGGTCAGTTGGATGTGCTCTGCAGCCTGTTAATTAAATTTAGAAGGTTGCATTGCATTTGATCTTTCCTATTTGTCATATGAGGCTTACAACTTGTGTTGAGATCTCCACAGATTGGTGATGTTGCAGTACTTGATGTTTCAGCAACAAAAATTGACAAAGATGAATCAAATGTTGAGAATATTCCAGCTGCAGAGAGTAAAGGTTTGCCATTATGTTCTTCTTCATTTTTTGTTTCCCTGTTGTCATTATTATATTTGGTGATGTTGCAATTCCTATCCGGAAACGTGCCTAGAATCATTGTATAAGGGCATGACCTTGACGTTGGTGGCACACCTGTTGAGATTTTAACTGTTGGGAAATGCGAGTTCTTAATAGTTAATACTACTTTGGTCCCAATCTGATAGTCCATTACTTCCTTTAGGATCACCAAAGTTTGTTCCACTTTCTAGATTTGGTCCACTAATTATATAAGTTCAGAGAACTGTCGTTTTTTAAAAAATTTAAAAGTTTAAATTGGCCTATTATGAATAAAACACAGAGTTTATTAGTAAAGACACTTAGGCAGTATGATAAATAAACCCTTTAAAGTTGGATTTATGTAGATGGACAAAGGGTACATTGGGGGGGGGGGGGTTTAAGAGTAATGACTGTCACCACTATAATGACTTGGTGTTTTGCAGAAGGTTTTAGAAAGTAATGGGTATGGGTCAGTCTGACTGTTGAAAAAACTGTATTCTTTTTTCTGGATCATTTCCCGTGGAGATCCTCCAATTGAATGAGATAAAGTGTCTTTTAAAACTGAAATTTTCCTAGAGATCCCCAATCTCTCATATTCTTATTGGAGAACATACTTGGTACATGACTTTCTAGTTTTTCAATTCTAGATAAAAAGAAGAAAAAAAGTTGGCTGTTTTGGTTTGGTGGGAAAAAAAAGAAAGGGAGAGAGAGAGCTTTTAATCTAGATATACACTTATTTTTCTTGAATGTTAACCTGAAAAGTTAATTGTCTTGAATTCAAAAGGGCATGACACGAGGTTACTATGAAAATATTAAGGCAGCAGTCAAATGAAGGTTCATGAGATGCTGATTTATATACCGAGGCAAAACAGGTGGGGATTAGCATTTACTTCTTTTTATTGCTAATCCGGGTAACTGAAATAATTTTACTAATGAAATGTGAACAATAAATTACATGAATGATGTTCCGGTTTTAAACCAATGGCCTGTCATTTTGCTACTTCAATTTAGTTTATTTTTACATGCGCTTAAATTTAGCTGTGCTCATTTTCTGCTTTTACAGTATTTACTAAAATTTCAGGAACATGGTAGCCTGACCAGAGGAGTCCCTTTCCTTGAAGTCAAAATATTCTGTGTTTTTTGTTTGTTCCACCTCTAAAATTTGTTTAATAATTTTATGTGCACGAGTCTCAGATTCCGTGACATTGCTACTTCTTCATTCGTTGCAGGTTTTCATTTTGATACAGAGCATGGTGATAGAGTGATACCTGGTTTCCTTGATTCAATAATAGGGATTCAACGAGGTGAAACAAAGTCCTTTCCTCTTGTATTTCCTGAATCATGGAAACAAGAAAATCTCCGTGGTGTTCATGCTCAATTTACTGTGAGTTCCTTTCTGTTTTGAAGAATTTGCCTCTTGAACAAGATATATTATCCCCAAAGAAAATAATTAGATCAATTAATGGAGACATAAATACATGATAAGTCAGGTTGCCTTGTTCTTTTCTCTTACAATTTTGGCCTGTTTGTTCAGTTTAATTGGCAGTGGTCTTCAAGCTCTCCCCTCAAAGAGTGGAGTTTTCAGTAGGCTTTACTATTGTATGTTCTGCTTCATTGATGCAACTTGTCCCCTTATTAGTGTCTCAAAATGCATGCCGGTGATTTTGATGAAGAAGAAATTTTAATGTTACCAAAAAAAAACTGTTTGGTGACCTTAAATTATGGAACTGGGGAGTTTTGTGGAAAAGAAATAATTTTAGTAAACCAGGTTGTATCAGCAAAACAAATGATAGCTTCTGCTGTGCTTCAGTTTGAACCTTCATGTTCATGTTCCTTTACCTTAGGCACTCGGTTAGAATTTAAATTGGAGAGCATCATTGTAGACTGACAAGCATACAAATCGTCTGTAAGTTCAGTACGTTTAGTATAACTGCATTAACCATCCAAATGTATTATGTTGCTCTAGGTGGAATGCAAAGAATTGTTTTATAGAGATCTGCCAGAGTTGGATGACTCATTTGCTGACAAACTCCTTCCTGGGTGCACCACCTTGCAGCAGGTGATACTTGCATGTGATCCTGACACAGTTCTGGATTCAGAATTTTTCATATAGATCATAACTAAGATATGTTGCCTTGCTTGTTTGCAGGTCAAGGAATCACTGTTACAAAAGTTCCTAGAAGTGGAGCAGACAGCAAGAGAACAAGCAACTGATAATGCAATTCTCGACCAGCTTTGCAAGGTTTTTTTGTGTTCTGAAATATTAATTTGTAGATTATTGCTTGCCCATTGAGGTCTTTAGCTAGCTTTTCCATGAATTGGATAAGGGTGACATTTTTTCCTGTAGAGTTTTTTTTATTTTCCATGCACAGTCCCCCTGTTTGCGTTATCTTCAACTGATCATGTTTCATGGATTCAGCAAGTCATTCTACTAACTGGCTTGTAATTTTTTGGATGTTTTATCATACATTCAGATGGTGGAGATTGATATTCCTCGATCCTTGTTTGAGGAACAAGGTAGGCAGCTCTATGGAGCCAAACTTCTCCAGATTCAGGTTGGTTCTAAAACAGAGTGCTAGTTATTTATTTATTATCTTGGGGGTGTGTTTGCGTGCGTGTGCGTGTGCGTGTGCGTGTGCGTGGGGGTCTGGGGGCAGTGTTACAAGATTTAATTTTATGTTTCTCATTTAACATTTCCTATTGTAGGGTGTACTAGTCTCATCATATTACATTTGTGCAGGCAAATATGAAATTAAATGAAGAGCAGCTGGCTTCACTATCAAGTCCAAAGGCAGTTAATGAGTTTCTAGAAAACCAAAAGGAGAATATAACAAGGGTGATAAAACAAAATCTGGCAGTAGGAGATATATTCAAACGTGAAAATTTGCAGGTGTCTTTTTAGTTGAGATTTTATCCTTCATTTACACTAGTTTGTTTAGCCCAGTCTTACACTGCTTTGTGTAGAAATTTAGTGAAACGTTGAGTTGACATAACCTGAGTCAATTTCACCTAATTGGACCAACCTTTTAAATGTCAGCTCTTGGAAAGTTACAAAGTTTTTCACTATTCACATATGCTGCATTTTGCCACAGTTTTCTACAGAAGATCTTGTCAAAGAGGTTGAGAACTCCATTGCTGAATTCAAACGACATAAACAAGAGTACAATGAGGAGCGTGTGAAGGAACAGGTAAGTAAATCCCACCCTTGTCAAGAATTGAAGTGTTCTGCTTTCTCTTTTCCACTGTACTTCTGAAAATGTTTTGAATATGCTGTTTATTTGGGTCTGAAATTTGTTGAATTAAAAGACTAGAAGAATAACATAAAACATGATTTACATTAGTCAGAAATGGCATTAGCATTGTCAAAGCTTAAAAACAGAGCTTACAGCTACAGTTTATTTTCTGGGATGGGTTCCATTCTACTATGAATACCGTGGTTGATGGTGGCTCTTATTTCTTGTCTGGCGGATATTGTGAATCCTTTTTATTTGCTTCTTTAAAGGATGTCTAGACCATGCGTTTCATTCTCAGGGCAGAGGCTATGTTCTTTACAAATTACAGATGAATTCTGCATTATTTAAGCTACTTCTTGGGTTAGCTTGTTAACTTTACTGGTGCAATTGCATTTGCATAGGTGCAAGAAGTACTAGAGGGAGCAAAAGTGCTTGAATGGTTAAGAGAACACTCAGAGATTCAATACATAAGGAGGTGATGTAGAGTTCAATATGCTTGGAAAGAGCTGAGAAGAAATTGCATTCTGGACAGAAAATGCCGTTTTTCAAAATTTTGGTTCTGAAATAAATGTTTTAGAAAGTCGATCTTCTGTGTAGCACTTTTAAAATTGATACAGGACATGATTCTGTTGGCAAAGATTAGTACCTGTTCTGAAATTTGCAATGAGACGAGGCCATTGATTCGAAGTTTTAAGATTCCGAAGTCAAGTTTAAGAGATCACTTGATACCAATCCCCTGATAGGGAGCTAATTGAACTAGTTTGTTTGACTTTTAAAACATAGGAATTAAGAACATGAATTCGAATGATGTTTCAATATTTACCAGTTTATAGTAAAGACAAAAATCACTCTTAAAAACTTTGTACTCATTTATTTATATGTATAGTTAAACATTGAATTATTTTTTTCATTATTCACATGAGCTATGTGTCTTTCTTTTGAAAAAGAAAAGAAAATGGAAGGGTTTCATTTTTTATTACACTATGTGGGTAGTTTTAAAAGAAAAAAATTGCATTTTTCACTTAAAAATCTAAATTGGTTTGATTATATATTGAAAATAAAATTATCAATAAGTATGACATGCTGGGAATTTTCTGGGTGGTGAATTAAGTATGACACCAATAAATAAATACTATGAGTTACATCTTAAATAATTTTTATGTGTATTCTGTTTTGAATGCCTAAATAACCAATGCGAAAATAAAATGTGTACCATAATACTAGCATTAACATGACTAATACTATTTATTTATCGGGAAAAACATTATTATTGTTTTTGAATCATATTATAGATATTAACAGCCCATGAATGTATTGAATAAAAAAATAATGAATTCTTTTGTTAAATAGATCTATCTTTTTTATGTAGTATCGTTTGTTAAAAGGGATCTTCCAAATTTCATGAATCTTTTTATCCAAGACAAAAAATTACAAGTAATGTAAGAAAGAAATTACCTTATAAAAAAAAAATTAGATCCAATTTAATAATATAAAGTTTGACTTAGTTTTTGAAAATGAATAATATAAGTGTTAGGAACCTTATTGTAGTTTGTGGCTTATATATAGATATTTGAGTAGAGAATAAAAGGGTTAAAGATCTATTAATGCAATAGGTTGTGGTTAAGATGAAAGTAGCTAGAAAGAATAGACAAGGACTATAAATAAAGGTTAAGGCAACTATCAAGTTTTGTCTAGATAATAACACGATGTATCATGTCTTGGATAAAGAATCACTGGCATCAATTTGAACAAAACTAGAAAATCAGTATATGTCTAGGTTATTGTCAAACAAATTTTATCTTAAAAAGAAATTGTTTTGTTTTAAAATATTAAGGAACATAAATTTAAATCAACATGTTCAATTAAATCGATAATGATTTAAAGTGAATTGATGTGAAGTTGAATAACAAAGACAATGCTAATATGAGGGAAAGAAACTTATTGAAAAAGATTATAAGTGTCATATTAAAATTTAATTTAAAAAAGAAAATTAGTGATAAAAATTCAAGGTAAAAAGCTAATAGCAAGGAGTAATTAAGAGCATGTGAGAAAAAAATCCTATAATGATCCTAGAAATAACAAAACTTGGTCTCAATCTTTGAAGAGGAAGGACATGTTATAAGTGTGAAAAAAACAAGGTATGAGAATGTTTAGAGGAAAAAAAAGGGGGGAATACATGTAACCAAAAAGATTCATCAAAGTCTATAAACAATGATTAATATTTAGAATGCTTTTAATATTTAAGAAATAATCTTATTTAATAGTATGGAACTTTTTTATAAGTTTAAAGGTATTTTGGTTTAAGAAGTAAGTTTTTGTAATATCTTCATATTTTGGGTGGTTTTTTTTTTAATTTCATGATATCTTAAGAAGGCTTATTGAAATATATTACAAAAAATAATAAAGATCCAAATTAGTAATTTGATTACTTTTTATAATGAATTAATTTGATATTTTCCTATTTTAATTTAAACTTCTTTGAACATAGATCTTTAAATGTATTCTGATTGTATCTATTGAAATTATATATATATATATATAATTAGCATATTCTTAATATTTTTCATACTTCAGGTCTAAAGAATAATCTTAATAATTCATTTGTTTTTAAGGACTGATTGATCCGATGATAAAAGAGAAAAAAAAACCTTTGAAGATATATCCTATTTTTTTTATAAAAATAATAATAATAACAATAATAAGGGAATCAATTCAATTTTATTCCATCTCTATGTTACCTATTTAAGGTTTTTATATCATTCATTTTATCCACTAAAAAGAAAATGGATTTCCTATCTAGTTCAATTTTTCTCTATTTGACTATATTATTTTAATTTTACGACTCTCTTCATTAAGAAATCATTTAATGCAAATTTTAATATTTTCCATACGTCACACAAAAGTTAATGAAATAATTAATCCTCATTTGTCAAAAGAAAAAAAAATGTTGGTGATGAGATAAAATCACCATGTGTATAGAATTTAGGATTCCTATATAGCAAGTTGATGAGTTTTAAAATTCAATATTAATTAAAAATAAGGTTAATAAATTAAATAATTTATCAAATTTTTAGTTTAAATAATTTTAAAAAATAATTAAAATATATGATAACTTAATATGAAAAATAAATGCCTGATAAGTAGTAAAAATATACATGAGTTTGAAAACTAATTTTTATCCTACACGGTATTTTTAATAAGCTATGGCTATTAATAGTAATGAGATAGCATGAGTTGTAATGTAATAGGTTGATAAAATAAATATATTTGATAATACTATAATTATGAATTAGTGTTAAATAAATAATAAATTATAAAAGCTAAAAAAAATAACGGAGTCAATATTTTATAACAAAAAAAAGTTGTATTTGTGATAAAAAAAACTTAGAGACTGAATAAAATGATTTGTAGCAATTTATAGTATTTTGTGAGAAAAGATATAATATTTGTGTCATATAATTTAGCTTTTATGTTAATAAAAAGTAAAAAAAAATTATAAAGCTAAATTCTCCTCCAACTTAATATTAAAAAGAAAAAAACCAACAAAGATAATTTTGGAAGGCAAAAAATCCATAAGAAAAAACTTGTAACAATTGACAATGTTTTATGAGGAAAACTATAGTGCTTTCTCTAATAAAATTGACAAAAATAATTTTAGAAAAAATCATAAAAAACCATTACAACAAATACTATAGCAATTCATAATATTTTGTGATAAAAGTTACAACGCTTTTCTTATATGATTTAGCTTTATTGTAATTATAATTCTTAACCAACTTAATATTAAAAAATTTTGATAAAGATAATTTTTAAAAAAAATCATATGAAAACACACTGCAACAATTCACAATAATTAAAAAAAATTACAAAGTTAAATTTTCAATAAGCTCAATATTAAGAAAATAAAATCAACATGGATAATTTTAGAAAAAAATACAAATAAAAGGAAAAAAAAACTATGTTGGAAACACTGTGGTAATTCACGATACTTTGTAAAGAAAGTATCATACTTCCTCACATGATTTGACCTTATTTTTAGTGACTTGTAATTGTAATTCTCAACCAGTTTAATATTAAAAAAATAAAATTGACAAAGATAATTTTAAAAAAATTATAAAAAAAACCATGTTGAGAAACACTGTAGCAATTCACAGTGTTTAGTGAGAAAAGTTACAATGCTTTCCCAACAAGATTAAATTTTATTATAAAGTTAAATTCTAACCAACTTAATATTAAAAAAAATAAAATTCAAAAAGATAATTTTAGAAAAAAATAAAATTGACAAATATAATTTTGACAAAAAAATATTACAAAAAAAAGAAAACACAAAAGAAACTGGAAAAAAAACATTATAGCAATTCACACTAATTTGTGAAGAAAGTTACAGTATTTTTTTCATATATTGTAACTATAATTTTTAACTAGCTCAATATTAAAAAAATAAAATCAAAAAAGATAATTCCAAAGAAAATCATTAAAAAAACAAAAAAAATGTAAAGAAACACCGTAGCAATCAACAATGTTTTAAAAAAAAATACAAAACTAAATTCTCAATCAGCTCAATATTAAAAAAATAAAATCAACAAAAATAATTTTAAAAAAATAAAAAAAAAATAAGATAGAAAAACCATGTGGGAAAACAATGTAGTAATCTATAGTATTTTAAAAAAATTACAAAATAAAATTTTTAACCAACTCAATATTAAAAATATAAAATCAATAAAAATAATTTAAAAAAAAGGTTGAAAAAAATAAAAAAAAAATCTATTATAGATTAATATTATAATCTATTGAATATAGAAAAATAGTCAATCACTCATACCCTTTTAACTTAGCTTTTAACTTATTACTTAATTAAGAGGCAGTTTCCCTAACCCCCACTTCTCATCCATAATTTTAATCAACATTCTTCTTATGACCTAATCGTAATCGTAATCTTTTTGTTATTTTTAATTTTTTAATTAGACTATCAACCTCTCCTTTAGAGGCCTAAAATGCATCAGGTTGATCGTGGGCTATTATCTTTATTTTTTGTGAAATAATTATTTTTATTATATTACTTTTTTAATTAAAACTTTCTAGATTTTAATGAGTTATAGACAAGTGCAACCTCTACTCTAGTGAAAACGATCATGGTTTTTTTCCCCGTAAATTTCCCAAGGGCAAGTTTCATTTTTTGGCTGAAATCAAGCCCGTAACCTAATTTTATAAAATTTTCTTTATTTTCCTTGTTGTTTAGGAATATTTTTTTATTTAGATTATAATTTTTAATTTAATTAAAATTTTACTACTTAGAATATTTTATTGTATTTAAATACCCTTATATGTTATTTTCAAAAGAGAGATTATTCAATTAAAAACCTTTTAGAATATATTAGATTTGTTTCTCTATTAATTCTTTTATAGTTTTATTAGTATAACTAACATAACCAAAAGATTGATATTTTTTTTCAAGTACAGAAGTGTCGAAGTAATAAATAACCCGACAATACCAAAGTCGAATCACAGAGAGGTTAATTTTATAAATTATAGATAACAATATTACAACAACAACAGTAACAGTAACAACAACAACAACAACAACAACAATAATAATAGTTGTAATGGTAATAATAATAATAATAAAGAAGAAGAAGTTGATAAGAACTTTGAGATAGAAGATTAACGTAAGGGTTACAAAATGATAACAACAAATGTCAAGGTTAGAGAATTCACTAATGGTATGTCAAATAAGTATAGTATAAACTCTTATTATTTAATTGAAAACCACACACAAAGAAGGTTCCAATCAGATTATAAATTGTTAATATATATACAATAATTATCTTATTCGATTAATGTTAATACTTGTAAATGTTGTCAGGCATTCATGATTATAACTTATATTAACAATAAATCAAGTTCCTTTCATAACACAGGTGTCGGTTATACCATACAGTATAGGCTATGAAAGTACCATGAATTTGTTGTACCAAGTTTTATACAATACAAATTTAAATTAGTCATTTAACAAACAAAGTATTAAAGAGTGAACAAGATAACAAATACAAAATGTGTTAGTATCAAACACCAAAGTCCATGTTAAATTTATACTATACTTATTCTTACACCATTAGTATAACCTTTTCACCTTAACATAATAAGCTTAACTAAATATAATGAAAGAAAAATAAAATAAAATAAGAACATAAACAAAATAAAAGTTAACTAAGTAAAAGAAAAAAATGAAAGGCATAAACTTGATATTAATGAAAGCAAAACATAAGCAATACAAAAATAAAAAGCAAGGGCATGATCTTTATCTAGAAATCAAGATGACTAAATGCATGGAAAATACCTTCTTTTATATGTCAAAATTGAGAACTATTGATTTGCTGACTAATTGATGAGTGTATGGTCAATTCTTGACTTGATGACAATCCTTATCTTTACTTGTCTGCCCAAAACATCATTGATAACGTCAGAATTGGAACAACTTAAAAACATGAAAGTTCTAGCAAATTGTCTCAGCTTTTCAGAAAAACAAATGGAGGTTATTTGGACTTCTAGAACTTCAGATATAGGTCAAACACTGAACAATGTTTGAGTTGCAGGACAGATTTGGACTTCTTCGTTATTGCTACAATTTAAACTTGAAAACGACATTTTTAAACTTGAGCTCCCATGAAAGTTGTAGGCTTATATCTTACCTTCTCATCCATATAAAATAGACCTAAATCTGAGATTTACAGCTCCAGATATGATCTAATTACCAAATAGTGTTCCGGTTTGAACTGCACCAATATCTCTTTTCTAAGTTTGGTCATCTCTTTGTCCTTTCAATTTTAGTTCTTAAACTTATCAATCAATTCATTTATTTATGTGATAAACCTGCATTTAAATAATCATTTATCATAAATTAAAGGTATCTTATATTATTAGATATATTATTATAAAACATGTTTTAATTAAGGAGTTATTCATACTTTAAGTGCATGATATAAAATCTTGATAAAAATACACTTTTAAGTATTAATCAATAAGCGTTAAAAATTTTAATTTTTATCCATGCTATAAATGGTATTGTAACAAGTTGGGTTTTTTTATGGATAAAGATAGAAGACACCACTCACCTATGATAGATGAGTTGAGGTCATCTAGTGTAAATGCCTAATTGTTTAGGCTAGATCATTTGAAGCATATAATGCAACAATGTCAAATAATTTGGAACATTTAGTTTGGCTTCTAAGAGGAGATAGATTGCATAAAGAAAAGGAATGTGTGTAAAGACTTATCTTAGATAGGCCTAACTCCAAACTTATTTTTGAACTTCTACCTAGACAACCACTTGTCTATGTGAAAAATATTGATGAAAACAAAGTTGATAAAGAACATAAATATTCAATAGTTCATGATAAACTTCATGATAAACAACCTCAACTCAAAAAATAAATAATAAGCGAATAAATTCTAGATAAGAGTAAAAGTTCTCATCTTTAATGAAGATCTTGGCATAAAAGAGTTTCTTAACTGGGTCTTTGAATTTTATAGGTTAAGGAGTGCAAGAATGTTATGGAAAAACTAATGGTGAAACTTATTGTAATCTATTTTTTATTCTTATTTTTTAATATATTTTTAAAAATACAAAAATATAGAGTATATCTAAAATAATTTCCCTTCATTCATGTGACACACTAGTTGTGTTATCTTCAATTTGACCACAACTTCTTCTGATGGGTTTGGATCCCTGGAAATCATATGCCTAACATTTGAAACTGTGGCAATGACTCAATGAGCAAAATACAATCTAAATAATTATTATTTTAAGAATTAATTATTTTATTGTATATTAAATATTCAAATTTTTTTATTAAAGGTATATGCGGAAAGCACAATGCACTAATTAATTCAATTTCATTCAAATATCAAATATTATAAATCATAATTTATATCAGATCTTATATAATGCTTTTGTAATATTTTATTTTATATTACTTGTGTTAATAAAACTATTTTAATGAAATTTAACTATCTCAGTTCCCAAACACAGGCCACTTTCCTTGTGGACAACACCATTTTCAGAACTTTGTTAGGTCCATCGGCGCTAGTGAACTAGACTAGAGGAGGGAATTTGAAATGTGCAGCCCTTCGTGGGAGACGCTCCTTCTCTGCCGGATCTTTCACATCGGAAGTTTTATCGATCATCAATGCATGATTATGCACCCTACGGGAAAACGGAAGGTTTTTGTAAAACTCATCAAGTTCTCATTTTACAGACAATCTCCGAAAATACAAATATCTCAATTGCTTCAGATTCTCTCGGGCACAATTGCTAGCCTGACAATTTTTAAACTGACACAATTAGTATCATAATAATGGGTATTTTTTAAGTTATTTTTAAAAATTATTATGATATTAATATATTAAAACAATTTAAAAATATAAAAAATAATATTTCAAAAATATTTTTATAATGTAAACAGAATGCAGCTCTGTTAGACCAGGATATAATGGGGCATGATAGGGCGACAACAGATGACAAAAAACCAAAAGACAGCGGCTGAAACAGAAGTTATATCGCCCAACTATCAGATTTGCAGAGGTTCTTGGCCCCAAACGACATTGACTACCAAGATAATTACTCAACCGAACATAAGTTTGTGTCTGATACAGTAAAGAGAAAGAAGGGCAGTACCTTGATAATAACCCACCACCTAGTATGAGTTTGTGCATAATACACAGTGGGGAAAACAACCAGCGGCCATGACCTTACTATATAAATATAAATGGCAGAAAGACGAGCTTTCCCTCTTGTGGGCATTGCAGAGAAAGAAGAGGGACCGGAGAAGAAGTACAGCCGCATCACTGTTAAGCATGGAACTCGGAACGATGTAGCCATAGGTGGCGTTGTTGTTTAAGGTAACTACAGGTTACATGTCTCTACTCTTCAGTAAGATGCGCCATTTATTGTGTTGTATTCCTCCCAAGACGATCCTCAGACTGTGTATGCTTGTTGAATTGTGTCTATATCAAGGCCCTTCAGCCTCACCACCGATTCTACATGACCCTTGAGTGTATGGAGTTCCCTCAGCCTGCAATCAATGCAAATATATCAGGGAAAAAAGATGCAGAAGAATTATATATCAAAAATACAATCTTTATGACCTTAGATTTTTTTTTTAAAAAAAAACCTTTAAAATAACAATTTAAAAAAAAAATGAGACAATGACAGATCCACATTGGATGTATCTAAATTCTCCACAACCCATGTCATTTCAACTTAAGTGAGTTTAATATTTTTTTTATAAATTATTTTTTTTAATTATATGATTAAAATATATAGTTCATTGAACACCAACTAAAAAATAAAAATTAATTTGAAAAACTAATAACTCTATAAAAAAAAATCATATATTTTATTTCCAAACCAATATAATATTAAAGAATAAAATCCAGAAAAAAAAAATTTTAACGGACCAAAAACCAAAAAAAATGAAAAGCATATTCAATCAATATATGAGCTCGTCAAATCTATGAACCAGATAACACAGGTTAACACACCAAAACTGTGAACCAAATTATGGATTTCAGTGGGATTATAATTTATTTTTTTTCAAAAATATTTTTTATTTAATTATATAATAACAAAAATAGACAACCACAAAATCAAACATAACTCAATAATGAGATGTTGAAAAAAATAAGAGTTAAACTCGCAAGATTTGTGAATTAAATCAACCAACCAAACCTACAAATATATCATGTATTTTAAGAACATAACTTTCTTCTAAAACCATTTTTTTTACAAAAAAATAATAGATAAAAATAAAAACATATTCAATAACAAAAAAATCAAAATCAACAAACCAATTTTTGCTTCATAAATTTTTTTCTTAAACAAAAAAAAATAAAAAAAATTGAAATCAAGATTTCTTATCACATTAAGAATCATTCACTTGGATGTGTTTCATTATTTTATTTATTAAAATCAATTTGAAATAAAAATCGACACATATAGAATTTATTAAATAAAATAAAAGGTAAATACATACCATATAATACTGCATATATTAACATTTTTATAAGAAATAAATATTTTTTTATTTCTAAAAAATAAATTTAATATATATAAAAATTAAAAATGAATCATATTAATCTTTACAAATTAAACATATCCAATATAATTAAAACTTAAAAAATAAATAAAAAAATCCACAAGGAAGTGAAACACTAACTTAAAAAATATTTTTAAAATTATAAAAAATCCTAATTGGAAAAAAAAATAAAAACTACTAAAAAAAAAGAAAAGAAAAGAAAGAAGTCATACCAACCCAAACCAATATGATAAACATGTAACATGAATATTAAAAAGTAAGCTAGTTTGAATTAACCTAAATGACACGATAGTTGAATAAAAAAAATTAAAGAAAACCATAAAACTATTTCTGTTGAAAAAAAAATGAACAGCAATATTAGAAAAGAAAATAAGATGGAAGAGATGTCAACCCTTGACCCGAGTCATTAGACTTTAAACTTAATTCCTAGAAAATGAAATATAAAAATATAAAATTAGAAGAAAAACAACTCAAACAAAACATTTAAAATTAAAAATAACAATTAAAAGAATTAAGATTAAAATTAAAATAAAAAATAAATTAAAGGATAACAACAAATTTTCACTCTGAGATTTAAATTAAAAACAAAAACATTAATAAAAGGAAAAAAAATAAACATTACAATATCAATTTGGATTGAAGAGTAAAATTAAAAAAAAAATTAAAATTTTCTAAAAGAATTAATTAAAAAAAAATTAAAAACACCAATACATGATAAAAAAAAAATTGAACATATAAACATGTTTTTTTACATTGAAAAATATATATATATATATATATCATCTAAGATATCAAAATTTGCCACTGTGATGGCCAGAAAAGCATAGTCCATGGTTTTTTCCATCCAAAAACTCTTTTTTTTTTTACCTAAAATACCTAGTAAACACCCTAAGAACCTTGTTAAACCAAAATCATGGCCTCAAAAAAAAAAAAAAAAACAAAGCAAAACCAAAAATCTTTATGAGCTTAAATTTCATTTTTCTTTCAAGGTAAAAAAAAACAAATAATCTTAAACCCCCCATTATATAAAACCTTTTGACATGATGTACGTTTTAGTTACCTAAATCTCCCTAACAACAACTTCTTCTTTCTAAGCCAGAATTCAACAACACCATTTCTTTCAATTCAACCCTCACCCCCTAAAAAAACATGCAATTAGGCTAAATTTGGGCTCAAAATGGCTCAATTGTGCAGAAAAAAGTTCAGGGATCAAATTGAAAATTCTCAAAAAATTCATTGCTTTAATCCATAATAAAATGCGCGAGAATAAACACTAATTTAATGAATGGTGAAAAGGCCGCGAGTTTTAGCTTTATACTTAATACTTCATGTTAGATGTCACATGAAAGGCTGAAAAATGACGGCTAAATATCAGTGCTTACCTTGCAATTTCAGCTCTCCTTTTAGCTTCTTCAGCCATATGATTGAGTTCTGTGAAATGGGTTCGCTCTGTGAACATCTTTGTGTCTGGTGGTTGCAACCCATGCAATGTTCTCTGAGCATGTGCCCACTGAAGCTCACGCTGTTCCTTCCCAAAATCTTTTTGCGTTGTGAAAGCAATCTAAATAACAAGAAATACATCAGAGAAACAAAACATTCACACACACGTAGACAGACCACACTCAAGTAAATAGAAGCCCCATTAAGCCAACGGCACCCTTACCCTTTGCTCGATAACAAGATCCCATGCTCTCCCACTCAAAGCATAGCGGATAATGAACTTGATTAAGTCAAGTGGGATGTAGAAGACGATGTTATAGAGCCAAATTACACCAGCCCAACCCCAACCGATCCCTTCAATTGCCGCAAAGCTCCAATTTGCATAGACTGCAATCAAAGTGGCAATCTGAACAAAATCAAAGGCCACGTTAATGTTCACTTACAAATTATTTGAGATGTCACAAAAAAAAAAAAAAACCAAAACAATTAAGGCAATTGGCTCACCAGCTGAGCAATGACAAAAGCCACCACAAGTAATATCCCAGGACGTTCAACATACGACCAACTTCGAGATCGGGTGACAAATATAAGTGCTTGACTGATAGTGCTCACTTGCAAGTAAATTGCCGATGCAAGCTTTCGGAAGTCATCATGAGCTGTTTTCTCAAGAGTTGATACTCCAAATACCCTCTGGAAATTAACAGCAATGACCAATTATCAGAGTTGACACTCCAAATATCCATCTTGCATACTGAAATTACAGGAAGACAAATTCCAAATCCACTGGAGATAGACAACATGCATACGATGTATCAGTTACCCACAGCCTTTCTAACTTAACACTAGCTACACGAGTTTCATATCCCCGTGAAACCTTGTCACTCATTCTTACCAAACATGCCAAACATATAAAGTACTTGAGAGTTTATGGTCCAGGTACTTCATAATAAAATGCATCTTCCATGATCAAAAGAAACTTCATAATAAAATGAAAGAAGGCTTGTCTTCTTACTGGGAAGAAGTTTGTTTTATATGCTGCCCAAAAGAATATGACTGTCATCATAGCCAGATAGCTACCAAGAACAATTCCAGTTGTAAATATCTCTGCCAACTTCCAGCTGTCTGGCAGAGGAGATGGCTTCACCCTATCTTTCGATATTGTCATAATGGTACCTGAAATTACGTGGTGTTAGTAATCTCCCAAGAAAACAATTGGCAGGTCATAACAATGATGCATAAATAAAGACAAGATGAAAAGTGAACCTACTGACAACAAGATCCAAGGAAAATTAAACAAATTCAAATCACTTTGCATAACAGAAAACGATTTTCTTAAGTGTGTCAACAGTGCTAAACTAAATCTGAAACTGGACAGAGCATGGAAACTTTCTACTTTTTTTAGTTTATTTGATGTATTGTACATGTGTGAGTGCATGCATGCATGTGAGAGAGAAAGCGGAAGGGGAGGGAGAGGATATGAAGCAACAAACCATCATTGAGAATAGCAATGATAAGCACCATAAAGGGTGGAAAGTCAAACTTCCATATGAGAGCCAGTAGCATGAAACCAAGCTATCACCATATGAAACCAAAACAAGGGTAAGCAAACATCAAAAATTTCTTCCCAAGATCCATCTACTTTACACACTCACCCACATTGAAATCTAACATACCACAATACGAATCGTAATGGAAACTGCATAGATCTGCCAAGGGAAAAGGAAAATGTAAGCCAACAGTCTATTAACAAGATATGACATGGTGAGAATCCAGTGCTTACAGTGTAATTTTTCATCCTCTGAAAGATTGCTCGACTTGTCAAGACAGCACTGATAATGACACTAAGGCCAGGTTCAGTAAGGACAATATCAGAAGCACTGCGAGCTGCATCAGTTGCATCAGCAACAGCAATCCCAATGTCAGCTTTCTTAAGAGCAGGAGCATCATTAACTCCATCACCAGTCATCCCACAGATATGTTTCCTAGCTTGCAAACGTTTTACTATCTCATATTTGTGCTCTGAAATGATAGGCATATCAAGTCTGTCAATATTAGCAAGGAAAACTAAAGATCCAATGCCTATATAAAAGAAACAGCTAAAACATTTCTGTCAAGCAATGCATCAAACCCAAGTACAGAGTTCCAAAAACTGAGTTAAGAGAAATAAAAGAAATGCACCAGGGAAAACGCCAGCAAAGCCATCCGCCTTTTCAATCAATTCATCAATCGGTAAAGCAACAATAGACTCATCTTTGTCTTGCCCTAGCAATGCAGATGAAGGGTACATGTTGGTTCCCATTCCTAAACGGCGTCCAGTTTCCTTCCCTATCGCCAGTTGGTCCCCTGATAAAGGCCACAAGGGTCGAAACTCAAAACAGAATGCCAAAGGTAATCCAACATCTTTTGAAATGAAATGGCGTTAGAAAGATTAGACAAGTGCAACACTTGGAAAAATGATTAACAGAATTGCAAAGGCAGTGCAGTAAAGCTTGACAGGTGAAAAGGGACCCCCATAAAAAATTTCTGACACGAGTTTTAAGAAATGTACACTTTCATGGCAAATAGTAATGAATTTCCCATTCTATAAGAATTCAGGGTTACATTTATGGAAAACCTATACATAAGCATGTCCCAAGTGAGGAATAACATTTTATTCTACGTGACATCTTTAACAGCTATAGTTATTTCTCCATAAGTAAACATATCATAATTTAAGGGAAGTTTTCACATGGCTTGCAACTAGGGAAAAGAACAAACCAGTGATCATTTTGACATTTACTCCAAGATTCAAAGCCCTCCTAATTGTCTCTGCACTATCATGTCTTGGTGGATCAAAGAGGGGCATGAGGCCAATAAATTGCCAAGGGCCTCCAGCACTCTCTTTCCTTCCTTCTGGAACTTTCTGCAATAATGAAGAAGCAGATCATGAAATCTAGTGGTGAAAAATAAAATCAACAGTGCAGCTAGAAACAAACATCTATGAGAGAAGAAAGAGAGAAATAGGATTGTCATTACCTGGAGAAATAGGATTATCATTACCTGGTAACAAACATCTATGAAAGAAGAAAGAGAGAAATGGAATTGTGATTACCTGGTGTGCTACTGCAAGAGAACGTAAACCTCTTTCTGCAAATTTATCAATCACAGCATGTACTCTTCGCTCAATATCTGACTTATTGTGTGCAAGATTCAGAATCTAAACAAATATTTGCAGCCAAGAATTAGGATAGAAGGCAAAGTATAGAACATCCAATGCAAGTATAACGAGCATTGTAAGCAGATTACCTGTTCTGGTGCACCTTTGCTGACTCTGTGCATTATACCTCCACTGTCAATATAAGTCAAGGCTGTTCGCTTATCAGTAGGATTAAAAGGAAGGAAATGGACTTCCTGAATTCCAGCACGTGCCTTTTGAAACAAGGAAATAAAATAATCCATCATATATATATAACCATGTTAAATTGATAATTACTAATTAGACAGTGACCAAAAATTAAAAAAGAATATATCATAGGGACCAATTACCTCCTTTGGATCAGCCAGCATTCCAACAATAGCAGTATCTATTGCATCTTGGTTCTCTATTCTAGAGGCTTGAGCGGCCATCAACACAACAGTATCTGCGTCTACTCCTTTTGCAAAAACCTGAAAGTTATACCGAGGGACATATAAGCAAGAACTGTGCTCGGTAGTGGACGTTAAAAAACAGTTTTCAGTAAACAACCTCAATAAGATTTTTGTCCACGGTAAGTTTGTTTAATGTCAATGTTCCAGTCTTGTCACTGCAAAGCACATCCATGCCAGCCATCTCTTCTATTGCTGTCATCCTCTTTGTGATGGCTCCCTGGATCATATTCAAAACATAATCATTTTACACCAAAAACTCTCATTCCTGGGTCAATTAGAACATTCCCAAGACCTTGGCCAACCTGCTGAGATAACCTATGAGAACCAATAGCCATTGTGACTGAGAGAACAGTAGGCATGGCAATTGGAATTCCTCCAATGAGAAGCACAAGAAGATTGTCAATTCCAGGACGATATTCCCTATCTTGAATGGGGTACATGACAATAATCTCTATAATCATCCCGACTGCAATTGAACATATGCAGAAGTTCCCTATTGCAGTCAAGACCTGCACCAAAGAGTAAACAAATCAGAATCCGAATCACAAAAGTGAAGCTTAGAACTCGACAAAAAACATGTAACAACTATATCTCCTTGCCTTTTGGAAGTGACCAACTTGGTTAGTTGTATCCACAAGGTGAGCAGCCTTCCCAAAGAAGGTGTGGACACCAGTGGCAATAACTACTGCTTCAATCTCTCCTTGCTTGCAAGTCGAACCAGAGTAAACACCATCTCCAGGGCCTTTTGTCACAGGAAGGGATTCGCCAGTAAGTGCAGACTGAGAAACCAAAACAAAGGTGGTCAGTAAAACAGCCATACATAGACCAAGCCAACATGAAGTGGTAACCAAGTATCCGAAGACCAACTTGGTCAATTTTAAGAGGATCTCCTTCTAGTAAACGAGCATCAGCTGGGATAATATCTCCAAGTTTGATACTAATAATGTCACCAGGAACTAAAACAGCAGCATCTTGCTCACTCCATCTTCCATCTCGAAGAACCTTGAGAACAATATCATGAGAGATGAAACAAAATTAGGACTTCAATATAATTACAAGTGCATCAGTCAGTCATATTTGCAATTTCGGATTTGGGTTTCGTCCAAATCTCAAGTAGTCGGATATAGAAGTAAATTCACAAATTTAAGGAAACAGATATACAATGAAACAAAAGTTCGTTAGATTCACAAACCTTTGCTTTGGGAGCAAGACGTGCCATGAGAGCAGCAGCAGCATTACCTGCATTATTTTCTTCGATAAAACTGATGGTAGAGTTAATGATAAGTAGTGTAATAATACCCACGAAGTCTTGCCAATCTGGAGGCTTTCCCTAAACACACCAAAAAAACAATTATATGACCAACTTCTTAACACAAGTACCAAGACAGCCATAAGTGGAATTTTCATAAAAGCCAAAACATCCTCCTACTTACTCCTCCATTTGCAAGAGCAATAGCCATGATAGCAGCAGCCTCCATAACCCATGACAGAGGATTCCACATAAAACCCAAGAATTTCAAGAATTTTCTCTCCTGAAACACAGCCAGAAGATAACTTTGAGTTAAAACCTGAATTAAAAAACAGTAAGAAAAATGTTCACAACGCTAAAAGGCACTACCTTTTTCTCTTCAAGCTTGTTGTGACCAAAAATAGCTAGCCTCTCCTCAGCAGCCTGACTTGTGAGACCTTCTCTGCTACATCTCAGATTCTCAAACACTTCCTCAATGGGTATGTTCTCCTGCGGGAAAAAAAAAAGTCGAAAATTTTTTACTCGAAAACAAACAAAGAACACTAAGACAGATAGCAACCAAACCAAACAATGGCTTCAAAGTATGCTCTGATCTATTTACCAAATCCACAGTTTCCTTCAAGACAGCCTCCAGAACTTCAGCCTTTTCCCCCATCTTCTCCTTAACTAAAATTTTTCTCTCTACAGGCCAAACCAATTAAAGATCAAACTTCACTACGCGACCACCATGAAAAGATGCGAAAACTTGAGATATTCAGTCAAGCCAAGCAATACCAAGTTAAAGAGACTGGATTTTGAGCAAGAACTAAGAGTTTAGGGGCCTAATGAGGACATCCCACCAACACCAAATCTGCAAAGAAAGCCACCAACTCGAGGAACCAAACCGCTATAGAGTAGTGGCAAAGAGTGTGGAAGTAACAGTCCACAATCATTTTCTATCTTTCCTTTTGGGTCATTTCCATAAAGGTATACAACTTATGTTTTTGTTTTGAAAAGGTCCCCACACTTGCTTCGATTATTGTGCTGGGTGCAATTTAAAGTTGTACTTTAGGTCGTGTTGAAGATTTTGAAGTCTTTGAAGGGCTGAATTTGATTAAAGTATTTTTTCTTTTCTCTATCTGCAGAAATAAATGTGGTCTCGATCTCTTCAAAAAGACAAGTGTCACTTACAGTAGCCGCTCACCAGACAAACATTATTCCACTGTTCGTTTAACTACTAAACTAAATTACTATTCAATACCATCTAGTTTGCTTTCAAACTAAGACCGTCCATTCAAATTCAAAAAAATCTACTGCTAATATATTTGTTTTGATTTTAAAAAAATATTTTTATACAACTGAGTTTTTTATATTTATCATTTGAATATATTTTTTTACATCAGAGAAATGCATTAAATTATTATTTTTTTTAAATCATAAAAAAAAATAATAATAATAATAAGATAATAAAAGTGGTGATGCTAGAAATAATAATGGTGATGCTAAATGAGGCAGGATTGGTATAGTGATTAGGTGATGAGTGTGGTGGTCCTATTATAGGTATTTATAGAGCGTAGGTTCTATTATTGGTGTTTATAGGCTGTTGTAGTAACCATCATCATGGAATAGTTACGGCGGCATTGTCATTTTAGTAACAAGGCAGTGATTGTCGTGATAAATAACAATCGTCATGGTAGATATTAGCAAGATGATAGTGACAATGTTGAGTAGCGATATTAATACTAATGATAAAACAATTACATTAGTATAAGATTGTGAATCATAATAAAATAATCGTGGTTAAGATTATTTAGAGATGATATTATTGAAATAATGTTGTGAGTTCTTGATTTCAAAGAAATATTTAGAGCTGGATTGTAAGAAAAAAGAAGAGAGAAAGAGAGATTTTGTTGGTTATATTTATTTACTGTAAAAGTGAAAAAGCAATTGTTTGAGCATTGTTTTTAAAAAATTTAAATTTTTTATATATTTTGAATTGTTTTAATATATTAATATTAAAAATAATTTTTAAAAAATATTATCAACATGTATGTATTTTGATATAAAAAATTATTTGAAAAACAACAACAATACATGAAGATACACATTATTAAAAAAAATATGTTTATTTATATATTTTAAGAATATTTTTAAGAATGATAAATTTTTTATTTTTATTTTAAATTAATAATTTTTAATATTTTTAAATTAAAAAATATTATTTTAATGCATTAAAAAAAAAAAGCGAGTGATTCTGCTTGCCCTTAATTTCAGCCTGCTTTTCGCTACCCTTCCTTTCTTTTCTTTTAAAACTACAAATCAGTCCCTTAACTATATGCTTAAGCCGTACAGTACCCAGCCTTCAAAGCTGCTGATTTTTTTATGCACATGCATGTCTGGCAATTAGTCTTTTATACAAGATTGATAATTTAAAATTCAAACTTTAATATTTACATGTTAGTATTAGCAATTATTCCTTCATTTAAAGATTTTCTAAACGGATTTATTTCAAATATTATTGGTTATCCTTCTCGATAGCACAATCATCAAAGTGTGTGTGTAACGTAAATTTTGCGTATGTATCTATTTGTCCTTGGATATTAAGTATATTATTCTATATTCTTTCGATAAATTTTCATTATCTATGCACTTATATATATATATATATTCTTAGACAAATAATATCCAGAAAACCATTAAAAGAAATATTAATTTTTCAAATAAAAAAATAAACAAATAGTTTTTTAAAATAAAAAAACTAGAAAACTGTAGGAAATAAAAATCAATTAAAAAATAATAAACCTGTAAAAATAAAAACTTGGAACAAAAAATATATAATTTTCATTGAATATTCATTTGCAATTTTTTTTTAAATATGCATGTTAGTTTTATAGATAATTATTAAAAAATTAGAAATATCACAATAAAAAGCTCTAATTTTATTTTAAAATGATGAAATAATTGATTTTATTTTTTTAATATCATTTTATTTTAACATAGAGAAAAAAAAAAAAAGAGCTAAGAGAATCAAGTTTGTACGCGCATGAACCTGAAAGGACAGTCTAGGCGTGCCTGGGCTTGCAAGGCCAAACCCTCTTGTCTAACTTCAAGAATAAAGCTCAGGCATGTTCAGGCCTCCGAGCTTAGGCTTACCTTCTTCTTTTTTTAAAGGCAATGAATGATGAGTTAGTTGTTGGAGCAGAAGATTTGTCATTTATTACAGTGGTTTTTAAACTCCAAAAACAAATGTCAACATGTTTTTCCTTAAAAATATAAAAAATTAAAAAAAAACCTCTAAAATAATAAGTCTAAGGACTCGAAACTTAATCAAATAAAAAAAATATTTTTAAGTCTTGATATATTTTTTTATATATATCATTAAATGTTTAAGCCACCTCCATCAAACTTATATTTTAAAAAAGAATTCATTAACATCTAAAAAAATACAAAAAAATAAACTTTTATGACTTAAATATAATAGATACGCACCTGGTACACATGTAAAAAATGACTTTCTTAAATTAATTTCAGGACCTTTTCTTTCAATTTCTTAACCAAACTCTATAAATATACCTTGTAAGGCAACATAAAAATGATCTTTTTGTTAGCACATTCCCATGAGCATGCATAACAAGTTATATCTCAGCATGTAAAACCATTCTAACATGACTTGAAAGAACAACCAAAAGACAAAAAGCTTTATAACCAAAATGCAAGATGTAAAGAGCTTTAGGAACCTTGAAGCAAAAAAAAGAAGCAAGTGCATGCACAATGAATCACCTAACTCTTTAATGTAATTAGATTTTTAAACATATTTTATCTTTTCCATGTATTTTATTTATTTATTCACGTGCAGGAGAACGTGCTCCAGATGAGTTGCCGAGCTAGGCTTCTCTCCACAATTATTTATTTCCACCTTTTACAATGCAAGAGCACAACAAGCCATGCAGGACTAATTTAAAAGGTGAAACTAAATATATTTTCATGGACATGCATGAAACTTAAAAGTGAAGTTCTTAAGACATAATTTATTTTTATTTTATGTAAAAATCTCTGAAGTTTCTTACCTTCAATTTTTCGAAAAAATACTGCCGAGTATAGTTTTTAAACTCGAATTCTAAATTTTAATCAAACCATCAAATTATACCTTTTATTTTATTTTTTTAATTGGCCAAATTTCAAATATGAATCGGTCAGATCGATCTTGAATTGAACAACTAAATTAGGGCAGCCCGGATTTTACAGCAATGTTGTCAAGACGAACTCCGCCCCCTTCTCCTCCCCTTCCCACGTTAAGATGCACGCACTCCTCTTTTCCATTTATAAGGTGCCGTTGGTAAGATATATTGTTGTTCGGTAAGGGGGGCAAAAAAAAAAAGTTTTTCAACCGGTATGACCCACTAAAAAATCACAATGAAATAGAAGTTCTGGAAAAGCAGCGTTTGACTGCTTCCCGTGAAGGAAGAAAACTATAACAGTAGAGCATGAATTTACTGTATAGTATATTATTTATTAAATTTAAATCGGTATTTTTAAAAAAAAATCAAGAAAAGTTTAGTTTTTCTTAAAAACAACAAGTATAGTTAAGTTATTTTACTCGTACTATTCATGTGAACATAAACAATATTTTTTTATTTTTTTCAAATTAGTATAAAATAAATTAAATTTACTCGTACTATAATCTTAATTTTATTGTATGCTTAAAAAATTATAAAAATTGTAGTTTTTGTCTAATGAATTTTGTACGTAATGAAATTGTAATTTTTTTAAATTGAGTTTTAGTTGAAAAATTAGTAGTTAATATTATTTAATAACACTATATGAATTAGAAGGATATAACATGATGACGTAATATTTATGTAATTTTATCGTAATTCCAATTATGTTATTGCCGGATCTAACGCAGTTGAAAAAATTTCAGTTTTTATTTTTTATATAATTGTATTTTATTCAAAAAAAAATAGAATAAGATCGCTTGATGATGTAACAAAAAATTCATTTTTTGTTGTTGCATGCTTAAGAAACCATGAAAAATATAGTTATTGTTGGATAGATTTCGTACATGATAAAATTGTATATAGTTTAACAAAATAATAAAAAAATATTTAATATCAATATTATTTATTTTATGATGTAATAATAGTAGTTAAATCTATAATATTTAAATTAAAAATATTTTTTAATTATTTTATAACCTCAATTTAAAAGGTATTTTTTTAATTAAATATATTAAATTATTTTTTATTCAATTTTAATTTTAATTAAACATATATTTTTTCAAATTAACATTAACTAAAAATATCTTTTATACAATATTTATTTTAAAACTACAACTATACAATAACCACACCACCAAACCCATCGAAACAAAGCAGAATTTAAGAAAAGCAAAGGAAGACTGCAACTTGCAAGTAAACCTAAACACAAATCTGTGAAATCAGTGTCACAGAGAAAGCGACAACCTTGGAGATCAGATGGGCAATCCTTGTACCAATCCAACGGCTGAAATACGCAACTAAATTATTTCATGCTGATGGCAAGTCCCATCAAGAAAGACAGACGAAGCCGATCCCGCTGCTGCTTTTTTTATTTTGATAATGGAAGATGAGGTGTTACGGCCTTGGTACGGGCTGTACTTTTTGTTAAAGACGCGACGAGTTCTAGTTTGGGCCATTGCATGCGTCTGAGAGCGATCTTTTTGGCAATTCTAGCATGCAGCCAGACAATCACCTTTGGCCATGTCCACCGGACCACCACCACATGGCTGTGGGGTCGTTTCAGGCCATCTGCTTTACCAGCTCACATGCCCTCGCAGCCACGCAGGGACCCAGCACTACCATCTTTCCTGCTGTTTTGAATTCTATCTTCATTTCAGTGGATTGTCCACGTATACCAATCGATCATCCACCAAGATAGCACTTTTCTTTCCGGATAATTACACCCATGGTCCCACTACTTTGATCAATTGGGTCCTCCTTTTTAACTACAATTTGGACTTTCAATCCACGAGATTTGGCGTATACTATGTTTACATTTAAAATGGATGCATGGAAAATAAAAATATTTTTTTGGTTAAAATTTCCATAAATTTGCAACAATTTTCTCATATTTGTATCCATTAAATTAAATAAATTTCTAAACTATCATCCATAAATTAGAGTTAATTACCCCCACTGACCTTCATTTTAATTCCTGTTCTAATTTTCCATAATTTTACAACAATTTTTTAGCCTACAACTAATAACGTCCTCCTGTTCTAATGTTTTTACCCTATTTTTCAAAAAATAATTGAAAAAATAGTTGTAGGGTAAAAACTTTCTTAGTGTTTTATAAAATAAAAAATTAAAATTAAAACCAAATATCATCATCCTGGAAAAAGTAAGTTAAAATTATATATTCTTAAAAAAAAATACTTTTAAAATCTCAAATTATGATGATTGGGATTATTTGTTTGTGTTTTAAAAGTAGTTTTTGAAGAAATTTAAATTTATTTATTTATTTCAAATTAATATATTTTTAGTATTTTCAAATGTGTTAATATTAAAAATAATTTTAAAAAAATAAAAAATTATTATTAACATGGATTTTAATACAAAAAATTATTTAAAAAATAATTATAAATACACAGCCAAACAAGCTTGTGAAGAATTCCTTTCCAAAAGCCAGCTATATATATAACATACTTGGCCAACATCGATCGTGATACATGTATGGGAACCCTGCTGGATGGCAAGAAATTCACGGCAAACTGGCCAGACATGGCCCCATCAATATTAATTAAGCTGCTGATCATAATTAATGCCAGCGATGGGAGCCCATGTGATGCTGATCTTGACTTTGTGTTGACCCAATGAGTAGTAGATGATGATTCACAACTCCGGTGATATTGAATCATATCCCTCTGGATTTCTCTGTTGCAGTTGATGATATTAGGCCTAAAAGTTGCCAAGGCCTACTTCTTCCTTGCCTGTATCAGCTGCGAAGAATTCATGTATTGCGAAAAAGGTGTTTGTGGAAATGTTGAAGTGAAAAGGGGGTTGCAAAGGTAGGAGTCTTTATTTGTTTTCAAAGATTAAAGGTAGGAGCTTTTAATGAAACTAACGTTAATGTTGTTGTTCATGAGATTGCTAGGATTGTTCGTGCAGAAAATTGCACAGCATCAATGGAGAGAGGCTAGATAATGTGGGGTTTCAGGTAGAACCAAAGCTTGACGAGAAAGTATTGAAGAGGTGCTATAAAGGACCACATTTAGCTTGTAGATTCTTCAATTGGGTGAAGATGAACGATGGGTTTTGTCATACAACCTAAGTTCGTACAAGATGTTATTGAATTGCTTGGCAAAGTTAGGAGATGATAGTGCGGTTCAATTGGTGGTTGAAGACATGATTAGGGTTTCTCAGATTCTAAAGAATGATGTTTATTGTAAGGATTTTTTAGCTATCAAATTAAAAATAATAATAGTATCTTAAGTAATTATATATTTTTTGTTGATTTTTTTAAGGGAATGTTAATATATAATTCCAATTTAAACCAAATATATGATATGTTGTTAAGGAAATATATATATATATATATTAAATGCTATTTTGTTTTAGTAAGAATAAATAATTTTTATTTTTATAAATCAGTCATAAAAATATAGTTTATCTATATCAAATCTAAAAATGAATTAGAATAATCTTTTTGAATGCTAATAATAATAAGAAGAAGATGAACTAAATAATTTAAAAAATTAGAGAGAGAGTATTAATTTAAATATAAATAAAACAATATATATATATATATATTAAGAAAACTAAAGTAAATGATTTATCGTCTCCCTCTCTAGTTTTCAATCACCATACAAAATTGGATGGGGTGTTTTTTCGTCATTAAAGTATAATATTTAACATATTTTATTCTAAAAATACTTAATAAACATTATTAGAATGACAGTAAATAAGAAGTCAATTCAAAATACTCAAAAATCCATCAAAATATAAAGGCAACTACAGAACAAAAAAGATAAAGGCAATAAAAAAACAATAAAGATGAGGAATGGACTCAACAAAGAAGATAAAGACATAAAAAATAATAAAGATAGAGAATACCTCATGAACAAATCTTTAAAAGTAATACAAAAGTTGATTACACAAGATTTACTGTCAAGGGTTTCAATCAATCAAATAATTAGGTATGGATTGTTTTAGATACATTTTATTTGAAACAGCTTTTAAACAATAATATAAAAAAATTGATGAGATCATGTTATCAAATGAGTTTATAATTAATGAGATTGATAAATATATTTATATAAAAAACACAAATAAATACTATATCATTATATATTTCTACATAAATGGTGTATTCATCTTGAAAATAATAAAATGTTAACCAATCAATTTAATATAAAGAATCTTAAGTGTTTAGATATCATTACTAGTGATAAAATTGTTATTTTCAAAATAGTCCTTGATATTTCATTTTATATTAATATTATTATTTCGAAAATTAAAAGACAAGCACACAAATAATGTTTTAAAAAAAAAACCCTACAATTATAACTCCCAAGTTTATTCATGAACATAGCAAAATGGAGTATCAAGGAAAGAAGGATCAAGAATTTGCATGGGGCAGCATCCCCCCAGGAAAGAAAAGAACAGAACAGGGCAGAAAGAGAGTCCCAAAAGCAAATCCTTCTGTGAATGGACAGTGTTTTGCCTTTCTATCATATGCCCAAGTGGATTCTGATATGGATCTTACTTTGACGTCGTTTCACTTTGCCCTCGCACAACTACTTTTGTTCTTCACTTTACTTTTCTCTGATCTTTTCTTTGTTTTTTAGGATTTTCTTCTTCAACAGTGCATATGGTTGCAGCGTCATTGCTAGTGCAGAGGCGAAAAGAAGACGAACAAGAATCTAGGCAGCTAGAGACAGCATACAGATTAAATATTATCGGCATTAAAGATCCCTGTTGTTCTAACCCCTTCCTTGCTTTTTCATCGAATAAAACAAGGGCGAATAATTGAAAAATGTTTTCACTGATGGAATAGCATACAAGCAGCTGGCAGGGCAGAGCATTTCATTCTCCTCTGTCCTCAAAAGTGTGTATGCGTGTGTATATATAAAGTGGCCGTCACATATCATCTTCTACGTGTTGTCAGAAGAGTGTGAGTGGCCATTCCATCCATCTAAATAAATTGCTTTTATTAGCTGTGTTTCCGGTTTAGTTTATTTTTACGTATAAAACATAGCTAAATCAAAAATTTATAAAAAATAAAAAAATAAAAATTAATTGAAACTGATCAAATTCAATTTGGTTTTATTTTGGTTAATTTATATTAAAAATAAAAAATTATTTTATTTTTTATGATTTTTTTAGATTTTTATAATGAGTTTGATTTATCTTTTTCAGTTTGGTTTATTTTTTTAATTTAGTTTAGTTTTTTTAATTTTAGATTTATGAAATCAAAACTAAACAAAACTAAATATTTTTTAAAATATTCTAATTATTTTTTTTATGTTCGGTGTTTTTGGTTTAATTAATTGCTTGATTTTTTTATTTACTTTTAATATTTATGATTTTGTTCAGTAATGTGATAGCGTTTAAAATATTTTTTATTGGAAATATATTAAATTAATTTTTTTTAAAAAAATTATTTTTAATATTAATATATTAAAATAATTTTAAAATATATTTTTATATAAAAAAATTCAAGTTTTTAAAAGGATCATTTAAAAAACAAACCAAGATGATAGCATAACAACCCAACCCGTGGCATGGACGAAGGATTGTGATTAAAGCCAGTGTCACGCTTGAGCCTCATAACACCTCATGTTCACTGATATATTTCCATTTAAACAGAATCCTTGATTTGACTTGTATTTCGCAACATCATTTAAACATTCACATCTGTTCCTATTTATGCATGTAATCAGTCAAAACCCTGCACTGAAATGGCCCCGTTCAAGTTCACGCACAGCCCCTCTTGTTCTTTAGCGTTTTGCTGTCGGCACGTACAAACTCCGAAGCCCAGATCCAAAAAGAAAACGCGAGGACGAAGACGATCCACTTTCCAGGTCGGAAAAGGTGTCTTGTAGTCGAGAAGAATAATCAGATGCCTCGCCCGCACACGTTTCCTCTGGGACCACACTGGAATAAAACAATTTATCAAAAAAGTTTAAAGTAAAAGTATATTTGAAAAAATTGAAATTTTTTTATTTTAAATTAATATATTGTTGATATTTCAGATTATTAATTTTTTAAAAATAAAAAATAATTTAAAAATCAACCGTTATTATATTCACAATACAAACACCCTCAAGAAAAAGAAAAGGACTAGAGAATATTCACCACACAAACACCCACAAGAAAAAGAAAAAGACGAGAAAAAGGACGTAGCAATAACCATAGAATCTACCTCCGGTACGAGCGACAAGGACATCTGGACCTGAGGCATTGCGGTCTTTCAGCAGGGCTGGTTTTCCAGGCCCAAAACAGAAACTCAAACAAGTAAACCCTGCCGCATAGATGGCAAACCCTGCCTTGAAACCAAGCCTTCAATCTGTATCAAGGAGAAAACTGCACAGGCAACATCCACCACCAGCATCCCAATAACGATAACGTGTCAAACATTTTCAACATCACCAGCAATGGCGACCTCTTGCCCTACACCACCCCAGGGACCAGCCAATTGTTGACGGACGGTGAACTGGACTTTTAGGCCAAGGAGATACGCATAAGCATACAAAGTTATGCCGTATCAAATCGTCAGTGGTTTCTATTATAAACAGTCCTACGATGAGGAGAAAATGAAAAAATGAATTAAATCCATATATTTAGGAATCAAGATAAGAACAGGCATTTCCTTGGCATCTTGAGCAATAAATGAAATCCATGTTTCTCAATGTAAAAAATAAAGAAAATGATCAATTTGCTCCACGATGCTCAAACCCATGCACCATGCTTCCAGCTACATAGCATCCAAACATGCAAGCTAAAAATGCTAGGCAAACATCAGATGCCAGGAAGGATTTTTATTGCCCTCCTATTTCTTTTGGTTAGATGGTGCATAGCCCCACTATCAAATACATCCCCCTTACCACATGAGTTCTCCAAGACTAGACGCACCAAACCCTCAACTTCCCATCCAACCAAATAAATTTCCTAAGATTCACATTCTACGATAGCGTGCCAGAGCTTCATGCTATATATTCATCCAACAATAACTGCAGTAATTACTAGTTTTAAAACACTCCAGTTCAACAGCTAAAGCAAGAAGCCATCATGAAACTCCTCCCAAAACCCTTCTTAGCTCGAATTTTTGTTCTGAAGTAAGCCTTGATGGGTACCTGACATCAATCTTGACTCTCAAATTTCCCTTCTTCCCAGGTTCTTTAGAGATTGGCATTCCTTCATTTGGGACAACCACTTCAACACCGGGTTTGACAATATCTGTCAGTGGAAGCACGATATTCCTTCCATCTAGGGTAGTCAGGTCGAAGGTTTTGCCTGTGAGAGCCTCCAGCAGTGTAATCTCCTGTTTGATGACCAGATCATTACCATCCCTCACATAAGTAGCATGAGGTTTTTCATCTACCACAAAAACAATATCTGCAGGGATAATGCCAGGCTCTTGGTTGCCCTTCTCAGGAAATGTGATTTTTGTACCCTTCTTCCAACCAGGTTTTATCTCAATGGTCAATATCTCTTCAAGAGTCCGAACCTTACTGCAATAGAAATGTTCATATATCAAGTCAATTAATTGAGAAAGGGAAGGAAGGCATGCAATCAAAGTCAAGTCAACATCAATCTTGATTTTTAAAAAATTTCAGTGCAAAGAATTATTCACATCTCAAGTAAGAAAAAAAAAAGAAAGAAAAACAGTGAACATGCTGGTCCAAAGTCAGCTTCCAAAAAGCAAGTGATAATTGATATGGAAGGCAACCATTCTTCTTGTTATTTCATATCTAAACAAAGCAAATTTTTTAATAATCTGTGTGCAATGCACAGGTTGATCAGAAAATATCTCCAAATTTGACCAATAACTAATAACATAGACTAGGGCAGGGGAAACTCTTGACCCGACAATGTTCATAATCTCAATAGGTGGCAAAACAAGAAGACAGAAAACATGGCCTAAAGTCAAGAAGCCTTACAGTTTCAGGGGAGAAAAAAAAAAGAGAAATAAAGTACAAAAGACCAAGAAACAAACCCCCTTTTTTGTTTTAGTCTGTCATAATGGCTACAGAGAACACATTTATTTTCTAGGCACACAGTTTCACTACTTACAGAAGTTTTTACACTCCTAAATTTGCTCCATTTCATCCTCCAAACCTGGAAGCCATGGGAACAAAATTTCATCTTTCTTTTTTCTAAATTCCTTTCATTTGTCATTTTAAACAAAGGAAAATTAGCTTGAACAGTGAATGGAGCCGTCCAGAAAAATAATTTGAAGTATAAGAAATGACAGAGAATACTTCCCTTCTTGAAAAAATAGTAACAGTTAGCTGCACTAACATCCCCAAAACATGTAAATGACTAAGATTTTAGGATTCAGCTACTATCTAAACGTCCCACTATAAAGGGAATAGAAAATGACCAACATCCTAAAATATAGAAAAATAGTTCCACATAGCTAACTTCTTCCCTTTCTCTTAACCTCACAGGCATATGTAGTCTTCACACTTTATTTAGATCGTGCTGTTTGTACCTATAAGTGGAACACTTCCATCTAGTTTTCAGTTGTAGAGTTTCATGCCTGCTCTATAACATAAGAAACTGAAGGGTGAAGAATGTACAAGTAGCAAAATCATGTCCACAAAATTTCCCAAAATAAACTTCACCACATAAATCTATAGCTGCAAAATACTTGATCACAGCCCTAAACAGATGCTTTGCAATATATTTATTTAAAAACTTTTCCATAAGATATGAGTAACAATACAGAAACTAATGAAGCACGTGGAGGGAGGTGCTTCTTGCCATGACTCATCAAAGAACAAATATCTTATGAGCTTGAATTGCAAGTTGTTTAACTTCTATAATGCTAGTAGAAAATGGTGAACTTTAGCGCTGTATAATGGGACTCACACCTATTCCATCAAGGGCACATAACACCCAGAACCTAGAATCTGCATAACGCACATTTGCTTTCCATTGCAAACATCAGAAAAGTTTCATATCCAAGAGCCATAGCCAGCAGAAACTCGTAGTTCCAAATGAAGATAGCATAATCGATAGCAAATAAAGAGAGTGTCACAGGAGGCAACACAGTGGACTACCTTATTGCCATGATTGCCATCCCTCAATGTGCTTCTTAGACTGTACTGAGAACTTTGATATGGTTATTCACAAATATAATGTCACCACAAATTAACTTTGTACCTCTCTATCATTACAAGACCGGAGACAATCTTCTTGCTGTCAACAATCACAAATAAATCCAAGCAAGGAAGATGGATTCCGACCATATCTACTAATCTTCAAAATAATTATCACTCCATCTACTATGATAGCACCATTCCATGCCGGCATCAAATTAAATGATGATTTCGTACATTAACAACAAAATATTTTAACCACGAGAACCTTACTGCAGGAAACCAAGCAATCGATTACATGATTATTTGAAGGCTTCTTGCAACCATTAAAAAGAAGTAGATTGTTCCTTGCAAAATCCGATGATTCCTCAAGTTGCCTTTACACCAGTAACATAATTATTCAAGAGATAGAATATATGAAACTAGTTCAGGGCTGACCCCTGCTTTAGTTTGAGTATACCGTAAGCCAAATCAGGCAAGACCGACAGTCTAAAGACACATGTTTTAGGATTGAAATGCCAGGAGACCGAACCGACCGACAAGTGTTCTCGTATAATTCAAAATGGAAATGTACATCATTCCGACTATGGTAAACACCATCATCATCATAGAGCAAAAGAATATGTCTAAGAGCTCTTGCTTCCCATTTTCATGAAAAAAGTACCGAAAATAAATTAAATTAAAGAAAAATCAATAAACAAAACAAAACAAAACATACCCAGTACCATAAAAAATGTTCCTGCAAATTTTCATCTTCTTCTTGGCACCTTTATACAGCTCCTCCAAACTACAAGGCAGCAAATTCTCAATCGCATTCGCCTTTTTCATGTCTCCTCCATTACCAAAGTAGCTGTTGCTGCTGCTACTGCTGCTGCTATTATTAGTATTATTCCTAAAATGCCCTCTACTATAATTCCCTCTCTCATTCCCACCACCACCACTCTCCGATCCAAACAACTCCTCATAAATATCATCCGCATCCCTCGGCTTGAACCTGAACGACGGATTGGGATGCTGCCTCTGAAAATAATGCCTGGACGTCGAAGGAGACGGCGGCGGACACTGCCCTGATTTCAATCCCTCTTCACCATACAAATCGTAGATCTGCCGCTTCTGGGGATCACTGAGGACATCGTAGGCTTCGGAGATTTGTTTAAATTTAGCCTCGGCTTCGGTTCTTCTAGCGGTAGGGTTCTTGTCAGGATGCCAAATCATCGCTAAACGTTTATATGATTTCCTCAGATCATCCTCGCTTGCATTTCTGTTCACTTTCAGTATGTTATAGTAATCCACGCCCATCCCTGTCTCTGCTCTCCTGCTTTCTTCTTCTTCTGTTGCTTTATGTAGGTTTTGGAAGGGGGTCAGCGGCTGATGGAGAAGAGGGCTTCACGACCGTCGGATAATATACGTCAATCTTGATGCGAATCTGACGGTTATGGTTTGACTGAAAGAAGGGAGACCGTGTCATGTGGGGTCCTCACCTCCCCTTCATTTTTCTATTTGTGGCAAACCTTGGCCCAGCTGTGGGATGACAGCCCACAGCCCACGGACCACGGCCCAATCTCACTATCACAGCATTACTTAACACCGTTGTAAATCCTTGACGCCCCAACGGTTAAGTTTTATTTTTCTTTATCTAATTCCAAAGCTATCGTTCTTTCTATAATTAAAATTAATTAAAATTTAGTAATTATAAAATTAAACCTTACCTTATTTCCTCTAACCGAACAAGGATGGGGTTCATAACCTTCATTTCCCATCACTCGCGTCCCAACAACAAAATGTTATGATTTATTTTTATAATTTAATAAATTTTAGTGATTATAACACTTGACCTTACCTTATTTACAAAGGTAAATAAATTTTGGTGCGATGGAAAAAGAGATATATTATGAAGTGATTTGGTGTATATTTCGGCAATACAAAAATCATAATTTTTTTTTATCTAAAGCTATTTTTAATTTTTGATAAGATAGGATAATCTTGTATAATTCTTTGTATAGTATTTTTTTTATATATATAAATAATATCTAAAGCTATTACATGAAACCATGAAAAGTGTTGAGAGTATAGTTATGATTATTTTAATTTTTTTAAAATAATATATGAAAATAATATATATGTTTTTAATTTTTATAAAATTATTTTGATGTTAATACATCAAAATAATACAAGAATATTAAAAAACTTTAAGTAAAAACAATTTAATCAATTTTTTTCGTTACCATCTAATTTATTCTTTATTTTTAATTTTCCCCATCATTTTTTAATTATTATTTTTTATTTCAGATTTTTTTAATTGATTTTTTTAAATTTCATTCTTCAATATTTTATTTATTAAGAATAGGACTTTATGGTATTTTTATGTATGGTTATTTTAGTCTAATAACTCAAGTCATAAATTTAAAAAATTAACGTAGATCAAAATCTTTCTTTGGCTTATGTTTTTTCTTAGTTTATTATAAGATATATTTTTTTTAAGATTGACTTTGTGGTTTTCTTCTATTTATTTTTTATCGAGTTATTCCAATCTTATTACTCGAGTCATGAATTTCATAAGATAACTTAGGTTGATTTGTCATTTATACCTAGGTTACATGTCAATCACGCAATATCAGATTGACTCGGGCTTGTTCTTTATGTTTTTTTTGTTATCGAGTTTCAAACTTTCAAAGTTTTTTTTCTAGTTATTGTATTTTTTTTTAAATTGTACATTTACTATCATTATTTATTATTTTTATCATCTAATTAAAGTAAAACTAACTTATTAAACTAGATCATGCTGTAGTATATTTTTCTTATTTATTTAAAACACACTTGTAACTCTTAGACTAACGTTGCTCTTTTTTAATATTTTAATTCCAATTCTGGTTTTCATTTTAATTGATATCTTATTTTAATGTTTTTTTAAATAATTATTTATGTTTCAATTAATATCACTCTTTTAATATTTTTATTTTACTTATTTCGCTTTGTTTGAACAAAGGTTTTTATTTTAAAAAAATTATTTTGTATGTGTTTAATTTTAGAAGATATTATTCTAATTCATCTATTTTTTTTTATGTTTTATATAGATGAACTTTATTTTTAAAAATAAATAATATTTATTTTAAAATAATATTTCTAATATATACAGTCTTGCATATTATTTTTATTATTTTTTATTCAATTAATTTCATATGTATGTCCGTTTCTATTATTATTTGATTGAGTAACAAAAAATTAATAAATAAACTCATCAAACATAATCAAGAAATGATTTATATTGCAAAATCTAATATTTAAATTTAAATTTATCTTTTGATTTTTTTAATTTTATTTTTCATTATAGATAGTTTTTGATTTATTTAAATAGATAAATCCCTAAATTTTTAAATTTATATTAAATATTATTTTATAAAAAAAACACTAGAAATAATCTATATATCAATTTTTTATTAAAAAAAATATTTAACTTGTGGTGAATTACATGTAAAATAGCTAATATACAATATAGTAAAAGGGCTCAATACCCCTCTTATTGTTCACTTAAACTTAAAGCATTATAAATTGGAGCTGTATAATGGTAGCTCAATTCTTGCCACAAAGAGTTGCAAGGATAACAAGGGAGGGGTGATGTTGTTTTTTTCTGGGATGCATTTGACATTGATTAGATGGTTAGAGAGAAAATAGTCACTTTAAATTTTAATTGAAGTAGTGTAATGATAGCTCAACTCTTGCCACAAAGAGTTGCAAGGACAACAAAGGAGAGGGGTGGTTGTTTTTTTCACTAGGATGCATTTGATATTAAATGGATGGTTGAAGAGAAAATAGTCACTTTAAAATTTAATGGGGACGCCTTAAGTGTCAGCTAGGTTTATGCCCCAATAAGAACACTTTGTGAGTGGAAAGACCTGCCCTTGCGCTAGGTCAGGTCATACACCACGTGGCATTGGGACGCTGGCTTGCCCTTACGTGAACCAATCCTGCTACCCCACATGGAGATACTCGGTACTTAAGCTGTCTCAACAAGGTGTATAGCCGGACCCACTCACCATATAGGAAGACCTGGCGCTTGGGCTACCCTACTTGTGTGCTGGGTTAGACCAGACAGGGTGTTCGAGCCAGGAATAAAAATATTTTTTAGTATTAATATTTTCAATGATAATAAAAACAATAATATTTGTGTAATAAATAATAATATTTTTATATTAATACTTTGAACTAAAATGAAAATAAATATTATTACTTTTAATTATAATAAACATACAAATATTTTTAAAGCAAATAATAATATTTTTGATATTAATGCTTTGAATTATAATAGAAATAGTAATATTTATAACACAAATAATAGTATTTTTAATATTAATACCTTCAATTATAATAAAAATGATAATATTTATGGAACAAATAATAACAAAAATAATAATTTTTAATTTTATCTTTCAAATCAACTATATGGTTTTTCTTTGGTGGTAACAAGTACTAACATGTTGGCCCTAGATGCGTTCAACCCCACGTTGGGTCTAGACACGACCGCACCCAATCACATGTTGGATCTAGATGTGTCTCCGCTCAATCCCATGTTGAGCTGGTTGCGACTATGACCAACTCCATGTTGGATCTGGATGTGACCGTGGTCAACCCCATGTTAGGTCCAGAGACTTCCATGTCCAACCCCATGATGGACGTGGTTGCATTCACACCTATCCAGCCTTGGGTTAGATATGACTGCATCCACCTCCATGTTGGAATATTATTATTTATGTTATAAATATTATTATTTTTATTATAATATAAAAAATATTATTATTTATATTATAATCATCATTGGAATTCTTAATATAATTATTTTTATTATCATTTGTATTATAAATATTATTATTTTTATTATAATTAATATTATTAATAAAATAATTAATAAATTTGAAAAATATTATTATTACTATTTAAAAAATTATTTTTTATATTATAAATTTTTACAATATTTTTTATAAAAATAAAAAGGAAACTCCCGGTATACCACGATATCCAACTAGTCATGAGTTCATTTGTTTGTGTGGTTGCTTCTATGTTTGAAGCAACCACAACAAAATAAATATCTAGTTACATTAAAAAAACTCAATTTATTTTTGGTGAGGCTTACTATAATTTAGGTTTGAAACAAGATTTTGTCTAAGTACCTCCAAGTTGCTTTTCTTTATACAATGTTTTAGTGAACAATGCAATTCACTTGCACTGTTTAAGAATGAATTACACTGTTTACTTAATAAACAATGCAATTCACTTGCATTGTTTCATGTGAATAATTTTTTTTTAGTGTGTTTATTTTTTAACAGTTTTTTTAAAAAACTAGTTTATAATAAATTAAATTTACTTGCATTGTGATCTAAACAATATTTTTTTCTTAAAAAACTAGTGTAGAGTGAATTAAATTCACTAACACTATAATCTTAATTTTATACCTAATAATATTTTATCTAATTTTATTACATGATCAAAAAATTATGAAAACTATAGTTCTTATCAGATGAATTTTGTACGTAATGGAATTATAGATAGTTTAATGAAATAATAAAAAATATTTTATATACAATATTATTTATTTCATGATGTAATAATAATAATAATTAATTCTATAATATTTAAATTTAAAACCATCAATACGTGTGTGTGGGTGTGGGTGTATCTTATTTTATAACTTCAATTAAAAAAACATTATTAACCAAACACATTAACTTACTTTTTGTTCAACTTTAATTTTAACCATAATTTTAACCAAACATATATAAATATCATACCAACCTTAATTTAAAATACTTTTCATAAAACAACTTTTTTCAAATCACACACAAAAGCTACCACAATACCAAATACACTCAAATCCTGAGAATCAAATTATATCATTATCTTGTGCTACATTCTAGGAGAAATTAATTTTTTTAATATAAAAAATATATTTAATATTGTTAATATTTTTTTCTAATGAGAGAAAAAAATCATGTGAGGATTAACATAATATAATCTGGTTGACTTTACAGGTCTAAAAACAACTCATATAACATGTAAAAATATAGTTTGACTAAAAAAATCAAGAAGACACATCTTTTTCTAATATTAAGATAACATCATATTAAATCAACTTATATCAACCCAAGTTAACATGTCAAATCCGTGATTCAGTTTATAAAATTATGACAATTCAATAGAAATCAAATCAAAATAAAATATGAAACTTACTTTTCAATCAATCCAATGTTTAAAGATAAATTTGAAAAAAAAATCAATTAAAAAGATCTAAAAAAACCAACCCAAGTTACCAAGCGAAACTCACAATCTGGATCATAATACCAAGATAACCTCATGAAAAGTAAATCAAAATAAATTATGAATTCAAATCCTTAATTTGAAGGATGAAATGAAAAAAAAATTATTTTTTTAAAAAATATAACAATAACCTGAATCAATCTGTCAAACACATGGCTTAAGTCATTAAATCAAAATAATTTCATAAAAAAATTGATTTAACCTAGGTTAACCTGTCAAATCCTCAACTTTGATCATGAAACTGAAATAACTCAATAGAGAGCAAATCAAAATAAATTATGAAACTCAATTCCTAATTGTCATTGTTGGATCCAATATTGAATGATGAAATTTGTTAAAAATTTAATTAATAAAATGACACAAAAAAGAGTTAAGTCAAATCAGGTGAACCTAAGAAGCATAATCATTGGATCATGATATCAAAATCACCTAATAAAAAGCAAATAAAAACAAATTACAAAGTCTAATTCTCAATCAAACACAATATTAAACGATGAATTTTGGGGAAAAAAAAGTCAATTGGATTAACCCGCCATACTCGCGATCTTGGTCATGAGACAAGAATATCCCAATAAAAATAAAATTCATTGTTGAAGAATCAGTGACCTAAATCATGAGATTGAAAAATCCTCTTTATAAAAAAAATAAAAAAATGACTCGATTTAACTGGGTTAAAATACCAAAACTCACAACTTTGATTGTGAGACAAAGATATCCCTATAGAAAGCAAATTAAAATAAATTATAAAATTCAATTCCTAACCGATCCAATATTGAATAGTGAAATTGAGAAAAAAAAATCAATTTAATAAACATAAAAAATAACTTGAGTCAATTTGGGTTAACTTGTTAAATACTATTCTCAGGTTATAAGATTGAAATAACATGTTAAAAAGTAAATAGAACAAATCATAAAATATAATTCTCAACCAATCCAATATCAAAAAATAAAATTAAAAAAAATAGTTAATAAAAAAACATTAATTAATTAAGTTAACTGACTAAATTCATAATCCATATCATTGCAATATGACAACTTAATTTAAAAAACATAAATATTAAAAAATAAAATAAAAAAAATCTATTCAAATAAATAAATGATGATAAACTAAAATCCCGTATTTTAGTTTATAGTTAATAGTTCCACCGTTGAAATCTTCAAAACGGAACGCGTCATCAATTCGTGGACATTCATGCCACTAGACCCCAGTTTGTGCCTGTCGTATCAAGACTTTTGGTTAATTCTGGGAAAAAAATTAATTTTTCAATATAATGAATTTGGATCGGTTGGTTGGACACTGCAACAAGTAGCTAGCTGCAAGACTTTCTAACAAGCAAACCTCTACGTAATGACAAGTGAGTTATTTTCACACTCCCAATCAAGCTATAGATGTCTTCGTCACTGATATTCAGAGACAAACTTCAGGTGGTAGCGTAATATACAATGGTAACTCCATCCTGGCGATCTCAAAACTAAAAAACACACTCGAGACATAAGCCCAAAGTGGCGAAATTACCATTGCAAACTCGAAGGGATTTTCTGCAGTGTCAAGAAAACACAGGAAGGGGGGGAAATCATTGAACACCAGGAACCCAGAAAATATACAAGAAAAATGTGACATTAATTTGGAAACACAGATCGCTCTGCCACCAATATACCGTGCTGCGTCCGACTACTGCAAGCCAACGAACTTTACCTCGGATGCATGCTTCATGCAGCCTAATGCCAATCCAATCTGTACCCCTCATCCCAACAATACTCATTCGTCCCTTGCACGGGAACAGATTACTTTCATTTTATGAAACACATGATCAGGACTCTTCAAATATTGAATATATCAATGACAGGGCAGAAACGTTATGCGAGTACAAGCAATACAAGATCAGGAGCCCTCTAATTTAGACAGCAACTGATTGACCGGTAAGCGCATCGTGGAGATGCAACGAACCATCTTTCATCAGGTTAAGGCTCAAACTCTTGAACCTCTCCCTTGAATACTGTCGTGATGCCTTTCTCCAATCAGTTCCAGCTTTCATCATTGCAACAAACTCCTCATAACTAATACAACCATCCTGAAAATACATATGCAAATTACTATGAGACAGGTGGAGATAGATAACCTCTTGTACCATTTCAAGCTTCTCTGATTTGCATTAGCATTATTTGGATGGTTCAAAATTTCATAATTCGAAGCTGACGATTCTGAAAAATTGAATTATTAGAAAGGACAGGGAGACCAAGTCATACCTTGTCAGTGTCGACTTCACGCATGATGTCATTCAGCACATCATCATCAGTTTCCCCATATTCATCTGATAATGCCTCTCGTAACTCATCTAATTCAATATATCCATTACCATCCTTGTCAAAAAACATGAATGCCCTGCGGAAATGCTCATCATTTTCCATCTTCTGCAAGTGAATTGTGACTGCCACAAACTCTCCATAATCCAGTACTCCGTTCCTATCAACATCTGCCTGAAGAAAAAAAGAAAAATTTTACAGTCTACAAAAAAGGCTTAAGATTAAAACTGAAAATTATCATGACAAACCTGAAAATCAATTAGCCATTTCTTTGAGTGAGAGGATGTTGCAGGTAAAATACATATATGAAAATCAAACAGTGAAGGGTAGTGAGAAAACCGTGATATCCAGTTCATCAGAAGGTGGTAAACTCCAGACAACCAAGCCAAACTACAGGTACAAATACTTGTAAGTGGGTGTTCGGTATTTTGGTCGCATAACCTCGATACCACGCCACCAAAATACCAAACTCACCCTAAGTAGCATGTAGCATACCAATCATCCATCATTTCAATTCCAGAAGAGAAAACAAGAATTAACAATCTCACAGTAAATTTCCAACAACTATATACAGTGTCATGAAGGATTGAAGCAAACAGTGCTAACAAGCATTGTTATGTTTATGCCAGCTATTGTACACAATGACAAAGCAATAAGAGAAGGATAATTTTGAAGATTTCATATAAAAATATTTTCCATAACAATTCAGCATAGCATGAAAAGATATCAAATATTTAGCTATCCAGATTTACAGAGTGCGGTGAGCTCCATAGGAAGCATGCGCTATTCAATCCAAAAGCAGCAAAAGTGTTATCAGGACATGATATTCATACATAACGCCAAATCAAAAAGTAAGCATAAATAGATTTGAACACAGAGAATGACCGACACAAGGATTTACCACTTCCATCAGCATCTTTATCTCTGGTTCAGCCAGTTGTGAACCAACCTTCCAAAGACCAGTCCTCAATTCCTCATATGTTACTTTACCATCATTGTCAGTATCCATCAAAGCAAACATATCTCTGATTACTTCAACCTCTTCAACAGATAAGTGTTCCGCAATTACCTACAGCATTTAATTGGAAAAGGCATGTTCTCAACGGATTAATTTTGTTTCAAACTATGAAAACGATCAGAATTTGAATGATAATTACACATAGAGATGCTTACCCGCAATGCTCTCTTCTTAAATCTATTCATCATAGAGAACTGCTTGAGCCTTGTCCTCACAATATCTCCTAACGGGACATTTGGAGCTTTCTTCGCATTTTGTAACCAGGGATGTTCTGTCACCAAATGAAAAGAAACGTAATAGTTAGTGCAATTCTTTCACAAACACAAGCCCAAGAGCAGGATAGATTGATACACAGTTTTATTGCTAAGAATAATGTACACATCTAACAGCTTATGAAAATATAAGATTTTAAAGTTATCACCCAGTAACAAATAATTTATCACAAGTGAATATGAGAAACCTATATCATTTCTCAGTCACAGTTAATCCTACAATGCCCCCAAACAATTTCCAATGTCTAGGGCTCAAGGCACCATCACTTCCCAAACATAATGCTACCAAGAGAAAAAAAATCAGTTCAACAAGCTGTAAAGGACTTACCAAGAACCTGTTGAGCATTCAAGCGCTTACTGGGATCTGGCTCCAACATCTGTCGAACAAGACTTTTAGCATTCTCTGAAATCTGAGGCCATGGTTCCCTCTTAAAATCAATCACCCCTCTCAAAATGGCAAGAGCAACACCCTGCTCAGTCTCTGCCACAAGAAACAAAAAAGAAAAATAAATAAAAATCCGATGCCATCAAATCCCATAATATTCTAATCACCATGCTCCTCAACAATAACAAGGTCAACTGACAGACATGCCTGCCCAAAATGGAGGAACCCCACATAACAAAATATAAAGAATAACTCCGGCACTCCACACGTCAACCTCCGGTCCATAATTCCTTCTCAACACCTCTGGCGCCATATAATATGGACTGCCCACTATCTCTGAAAACCTCTCCCCTGTGAACACACAAAATTACCCACAAAGACAAATTTTTCCAGTTAATGAAACCCACCAAGACTCCAAATCTCAAAATCAAAAAGAGAAAAAACAACCCAGAAACAGAAACATACCTGGCTTAAAAAGCACAGACAAGCCGAAATCAATAGCCTTAAGAACAGAATTCTCCTTCTTATTAGCAAATAAAAAATTCTCAGGCTTCAAATCTCTATGCATTACCCCATTAGCATGACACATCCTAACAACTTCAGCAATCGTTCTGGCCACATGGGCCGCAGCTCTCTCACTATAATGCCCTCTAGCCACTATCCTATCGAAAAGCTCACCTCCTTCACACAATTCCATAACTAAATGCACATTTTCGAAATCCTCATAAGTAGCTCTCAATTTCACAATATTTGGATGCTCAGGCAAAGTAGACATGATTGCCACTTCTCTCCTAACATCCTCTATGTCCACAGCAGTCCTCAATTTCCTCTTCGAAATTGACTTGCACGCTAATGATTCTTTAGTCTCTTTGTCAGTACACAGGAACGTGATGCCGAATTCTCCACGACCCAGTTCACGGCCGAGTATGTACTTGTCAGAGATACGAGGGCGGTGGCTAAGTGAGACTGACGAGTCCTTTAGGACCCGGATCGGAGCCGGTGATGATCGCTTGTTGGTGGTGGTTTGGTGGTGGGGGTAGTCTTCTGAGTAAGGATTTGACTTTTTGTGGTGTTTTGATTTTTTGTTTCTGGTTTGGTGTTCGTTGGTGTCTTCTGTTGTGGGGTCTGGTCTTACACAAGTATTACAGTTTCCCATCCCACTCTACTCTTTTTTTTGTTGCTCGAAAGAAAGAGATGGAGAGAAACGGAGTTGTTGTTGTGGTGGCGGTGGTGGGGTGGTGGTCCGGTGGAAGAAGGGAAGGAGAAAACGCGGGGTTCAGTTGAGGAAAAGAGGTCTTTTTGAAAAATGCAAAGTAAACATGCTTTATGGTTAATCACATGATAATGTATTTATATTTTATTATTACCAAGTAAATGATGTCCAAATACAAGTTTGGGATATATATATATATTATGCATAAGCTGACCTTATTTTTTAAAGGGAAAGTGTACTGATAGGATTGTCGAGGCATTTTAAATTGGAGTTTTCAAGAATTTTAAATTTTTATTTTATTTTAAATTATTTTTTTTAATTTTTAAATAATTTTAATGTGTTAATATTAAAAATATATTTTTTAAAATAATTTATTTATATATTTTTAAATAAAAAATATTTTAAAAAATAATTGTTATCATCATCTTCAAACACTACCGAATATTTAGAATTAAATTTATATATAAATTTAATTTAATTTTTAATTTTTAAAATATTTTTTTATAAAAAATTAACACCCTAAAATTATAATTTGAATAAAAAAATCTACTGAAATTAGTATGAATGAATTAATAAATAAATTTTGATTTAAAATTTAAAATTTTTCATTATTATTATTATG
>SRLM01000987.1:121160-222206 GCA_015708895.1 Populus ilicifolia
CAAAAAAAAAAAAAAAAACACCAATGCTTTGACCCTCTAAAGCCATTGAGTAAATAGTGTAAAAAGACAAATAAACAAAAAGTTTTGGCTACAGCGTACAAACATGGTGAATGGTTTATATTAAAACAAAAGAATAAGTATCCACAATCATGCCATCAAGAAGGGCTCTAGAAACTCCCTTCTCGCCTGTAAATAAAAGGGTAAAGGAAGCTAAAAGAAAGGCAAACATAAAGAGAGAAAATGCAAAGAGAGAGATGGAGAAAGAAAATAAAGAGTTTTTAGCCATAAATAAACCTGGTTTAAGCTAGGAGGTGGAAGGAAGTAATAAAAAAAAAAGGCATGGAAAAAGGAAAAGAAAAGAGAAAAATCTGAAAAGAAAAGGAAAAAAAAGATGTTTAAGCTAACTATAAAGGTGGCTAAACTAACTAGTAAAGGGGAAAAAGAGAGAGAGAGAGAGACAGAAACGTGAATTTAGAGACAAAAAATCATAATTTATTTTTAATTGTTAATAATGCAACCATATTATTTGATAATTTTACCTATATTTAACTAGTTTTTTTGTCTATGTTTTATATATAAAATACCTTGATATTCTTTATTGCATATTTTGAAGACACTTTTGGATGAAAGATACAAAAAAGAGTAAATTGGAGGTAATTGATATATTTGACATTTATTCGATGTTTTCAATAAAGCGTAAGCTTTAGAGGTCAAAATGAAGTGATTGTAGTGGAATTAAAAAGTTAACATCCATATATTTCTGGACATCTAAGACAAGAAAATAAAATAAAAAAAGAGCATGGAAATCACAACTTTCAAAGTCAAATCTTGTAATTTGTTAATGTTGATCTTTGGCTATTTTGACTTGAATACCTAGAGCTATAGAAGTCCAATTGATATAAACTTAATGTAGACAAAAGTGTATGAAAACTTAAATTTTTATAAAAAAAAAGATGTTATATGAGGGAGATATGATTTTTTAAAGATAACAACTGAATTCTACCAGCAAACAGGTTTCGTGAAAAAACAGGTCCAAATTATATTCCGGAGCATCTAAACTGATATCCAAGTTTTTGTTTTAACAATTTAGCTCCTTTAAGTTAAAGTTTGAAGATTTTATGCAAGGTTATTTCTTTTTTTTTTAGAAAAATAGTTATTAAAGTACTTAAATATAAATTGCCTACTTAAAGGAGGATTATTTTGTAAAATAAAGACTCGAGTTTCCTAGGATATAAAAAGAATAAAAGAAGAGAAGGGCGCAGCCAGCCAAGAAATGCATTCTTCTTTTTGATTAGTTGTTCAACAAATATGCAAGTCTAAACACTTTTTCTTGGTTGCAAGGACACAAAAACTTTTGGATTTCAAGAACTGTAAGATTTATTTTACCTTTTCTTTTTAGTTTATATAATGAATATGTTTGTTCTTCTATGTTTATTTTTTCTATAATTGTTTATTTTAATTATTAGAGCGGACTTTAAATTATTATTGTAGACAATCTATTGTTAAGTTTGATATCAAAACCGGAGTTGTGGTATATGAACTTGTGAAGCAATTGAGTTTAATAATTGTGGTAGATCTACATTATTAATACAAGGAAGAATATTCAATCAAATCAAACATAGACCATGGACAATTGTGTTTTCTTGATTAATCAACTTATCTAGTTCTTAAAGTTGCCATTGAATTAAATTACTAGTACGAATACTATGATTGTTTAATGGTTAGGGTTAGTTATATGGTAGATTTATTAACTAACCAATGTTAAGAAGAGATAAATATTCATAATATAAATTGATGTTTTGTTTCCATGACCAATTCTGAATTTTGTAGGTAGATGTATGTTTGCGACTAAGGTTTGTTCTCTTGATAATTTTCTGATTTTATTTAATTTTACTTGATAATTTTCTAATTTCTTTTGCTTTAACTTAAATAACATCCAAAACCCCCCCAAGTTACATATCATCTAGCATAAAAATCTAACTCTAACCTTCCTCGTGAGATCGACCCCTTGTTTGCTCTATATTATCTTCTATGTTGTGTTTTAAGGTAGAGTAATTAATTTGTGCGACCGCAACATTGCAACAGCTAACACACCATTGTCTTTTTCACCATTATCCACCATAACAGCTCCTTCCTTATTAAGAGCCAACCTGGAGTTAAGGTTGATCTTTTTTTTTTTCATGTAGGTTATAAAAACTTACCATTCTAAATGCAAAATAAAGCACAACTCATTATTCATGTATAATTTATATACATCCATGTATTTTATATTTTTATTGACTTTGAATCCATGTTAGCCTCGTTTCATAAAACTATATTCTTTATATTTATTTATTTATTTATTTGTGTGTAAGTTCGTTTTGAAAATAGATTCCTATTCACCCATGCATTTTATTAATTTAATTTGAATTGGTTTTGTGTTAACATAGTTTCATTTCATAAAACTATGATTTGTTCTTTTTATGTATGTAGATGAATGTAAATATTTATATAAAAAAAACATCGACAAGTTTTTATTAAGTTAGGGTCATATTTAACAATAAGGTAATATTTAATAATAAGGTTGGCATGTCTCTTAGTTTTGAGAGACTGATATAGGCCTAATGTGATATTCTCAACTTCAAAACAAGTTAAAAAATTAGTCGACATGTTTTCATCAAGTTAACTTCACATCTTGATTAAAATTGCATTTTAACTATTAGGTCGACGTATCCTTTAGTTTTAGAGACCGACATATGCCTAGTGTGGGATTATTAAGTACTTATGACCTTATTATTATTTCTTTTCTTATCTTTATAGAAAGCGTGAGATATTAGGACATATTAAGATTACCAATAAGGATATGAGACCTAGGTCAAAGAAAAGATAATGTAATGATGGGATTGCCCACGAATGGAATTGAGTCTAAATTATCAAAGCAAGTAAAACTTGAAGATAAAATGCCTACAAAATCAAATTAACTTTAAAAAATAATATATAAACATAACCCAACTGCTTAAAATTTAGGTATAAGCCTCATATTTATAAGTCATTATAAGGTTTTAGGACCCAAATTACAAATGTTGCAGTTATAACATTATACATACAGTTGCATATGTGCGATGTCATGAAGATCATTTTTTTTAGAGCAAGATTTATGTGAAAAGAGAAAGAACAAGAAATTCTTGTTTTTTATCAGTAAAAAGACAACAAAAATTGTCATTTAGTATTATGGTCACTAGAAAATCTATTGGTCTACAAGAGTCTTGGTAAGGGGACAAGTTCTAAATAGGGAGGATGTATCACCCTTAAAATACCTTATTTAGGGTAATCTGTATTGTTATTTATCTAAAATAAACTAAGGTGTTGTCATGTTTTCTAATCGTTAATCTGTCTAAGGTTTAAAAAAAACTTTTTAAAATAAGAAGATTCTTATCTTATCAAATTCAAAACTTAACCATTCTAAAATTAAAACACATGAAAATAAAAGGAATTGTTCTTTTATTTAATACTAGAAATACATCTTATGTATAAGTTTGTAATCCTAAATATTGAAAGAAATAAAATATTTTTTTTGAAATATATGCCAAATTCTCATGTCTTTAATTAACTAGTTATTAAATAAAAAATATATGCAAAATGAATTTTTTTTATGATTTTTTATAAAAAAAATATGCATATATAATGTATTTTTAAAAGACTTAGCCATATACAATAAAAGCAAATTGACAATTTTTATCCTAAAGCTTAATCAATTATAAATCATTATTAAACAATCCTAAACCATAGGCACAATTAATAATTTATCCCAAAAACTAATAATTTATCAAATAAATGGTTTTGGGTTAGGAATCGACCATTTCATGTTGTTGTGAGTGGTTTAGGGACTTTTGAAAACCTTCTAAGACTACTAGGTAATTCTGGCTGCATGTGGAACCACACAGTATTGCCATTGTCGATACGTGAAATCATGTACTATCTCAACTATAGAAGGCAAACCTAGTGAGTATGAAACTCCTTTGTCTCTTTTTGATTTCTCATTGATGGTGCAATAAACAGACATTTGTAGAAGAAGCTATACTTTGTTAAAGTTTCAGTTTTCTTTATATTTTTCAATCTAGGTTTATCTTTTTTTTCTACTGTTGTGTTTTAAAGCTGAAACTGTGGGAGAAAATTGTAGCTAGTATGAAACTACTACATCCCCTCTTGGATTTCTCATGAGCAGAGCCATAAAAAAATCTTTGTAAAAGGAGCTTTGCTGCATTGAAGTTTGATGTCTACTCCTGTTCTTTTTTCCTCACTGTTGGTTGTTATTGCCATTGCTTGTAAGGGAAGCTATTATAGGAAAATCCTTCATTGTTGTTGTTAGTTGATGATGAAATGAATGTTGTTGTTGTTGTTGTTGTCAGTTGTTATGTATGAGGAGACTTTAATTAAGCTACCAGTTAGATTGATGGGTTGTTGTGTCAAAGCTAATACCATTAGAGTTCATATGAAGCAGCGCTGTTATGTTGAAGTGGTAGAGCTAGAAGACCACTATAAAGGTTCTCATAGCTTTTGAGGAGAGGCTAATTGATTAATACTTAAAAGTGTATTTTTATCAAGGTTTTATATCATTATTTTGCACTTTAAGTATCAATAACTCCTTAACTAAAGTATGTTTTATAATAACATATTGAATAATATAAAATACCTTTAATTTATGGTAAATGTTTATTTTAAACATAGGCCTATCACACAAATATAATGATTGATTGATGAATTTGAGAACTGAAATTGAAAGGACAAAGAAATGGTCAAGTTTAGAAAAAAGATGCTGGTGTAGTCCAAACCAGAATACCGTTCAGTAATTGAGTCATACCTGAAGTTGTAGATCTCGTATTTAGATCTACTTTATATGGATGAAAATATAAGATATAGGTCTACAACTTTCATATAGAGCCTTGGCTGACCTTGGCATAAGAAAATCAATTTATGAATACTATATAAATGATAGGGATGCAATCCGAAGAGCTTATCTACAAAAAGGTCATTATCAACTTTCACACTGTGATTTTTCTCAAAAAACAATTAGGAGTATATCAACACTACAATGTTTTAATTCGACTTGGTTTGGTGCATACCTAACATAGTTAGAGTATAACAAGCCAAAGATGTTACATTTTCCTTGTATTATTACCTCTTCAAGTTAAAAGAAGGTGTTGATTCATTTGTAGGTAATAGGTTTTCAAATTGGAAAAAAAAAGGGAAAGATTTAATCTTCATATTGGAAAGTCTAGTAGTAGTCACAATGCAACTCGAATAAAATATAAGAATTTGATGAATGAAAAACAAAGTATCATGACTTTGTTATCTGAGTAGACAGTAAAGAGTCAAAGTGATTATCAAACTCGATTGAACGCTTCAATAGAATGTGCTTATTTTTTATTGCACCAAGGACTTCTATTTCATAAACATGATAAATATAAATGTTTAATCAACCAAGAAGATTATCTAGAACTTTTGCATTTCCTTTACAGAAATAATAAAGCTATTAAAAGAGTTACTTTGAGTAAAGCTCTTAGATATAAAAAATTAACTTCTCTAAATATTTAAAAAAACATTACTCAAGCTGCTACAGAAAAGAATATAAATGTGATTATCAAAGATTTATGTGATTTTTTATTTTTAATTTTAATTGATATGTCACATGATATATCAATCAAGAACAAATGGCAATTGTTTTATAATATGTAAACAACAATTGACATATAATTGAACATTTTCTTGGCATTCAACATGTATCAGATACAACTGGTAGTTCACTAAAGGCAGCTATTGAAGCTTTATTTTCTAAACATAGGCTAAGCATATCAAGATTGCGTGGTTAAAGATATGATAAAGCTGGTAACATGTAAGGTGAATTCAATGGCTTGAAAGCACTTATTTTAAATAACAATCCAAATGCATAGTATATACATTGTTTTGCTCACGGACTTCAATTGGCTCTTGTGGTTGTTATAAAGAAACATAACAAAGTTAAAGATATCTTTAATTTTATTTCTAGCATCACATAAAAGGATGGAGTTGGTTGGAGAAAAACAATATGTCAATGACATTACCAAAAGATTGATATCTTATCCTAAGTGTAGGACTGTCGAAGTAATAAATAACTAGGCAAGACCGGGGTCGAACTATAGGGGGGTTAACTGTATAAATTATATATAATAATTATAAATAACAATAATAGTAACAACAATAACAATATTACTACTACTACTACTACTACTACTCCTAGTAATAAAGAAGAAGTTGATGAGAACTTTGAGATGAAAGATCAATGTAAGGGTTAAACAATGATAACAATAAATGTCAAGGTTAGAGGATCCACTAATGGTATGTCAAACAAGTATAATATAAACTCTTATTAATCAATTGGAAACCACATACAAAGGAGGTTTTAATCAGATTATAAATTGTTAACATGATTACATTAGTTATCTTATTTGATTAATGCTAATACTTGTAAATATTGTCAAGTATTCGTGATTATAACTTATGTTAACAACAAATCAAATTCTTTTCATAGCTCAGGTATCGTTTATACCATATAGTATAAGTTATGAAAGTGCCAAGCATTTGTTTTACCAAGTGTTATACAACATAAATCTAGACTAGTTATTTAACAAGCAAAGTATTAAAGAGTGAATAAGATAACAAATACAAAACATGTTAATATCAAATATTAAAGTCCATATTAAGTTTACACTATACTTATTCTTACACCATTAGTGTAACATTTTCACCTTGACATAATAAACTTAGCTAAATATAATAAAAGAGAAAAATATAAATAAACAAGATAAGAACATAAATAAGATAAAAGTTAACTAAGTAAAGGAAAGGAAAGGAAAGATATAAATAAGATATAAATGAAAATAAAACTTAAGCATTACAAAAATATAAATAGAAAAAGTAAGAGCATGATCTTCATTTGTAGCTCAAGATGTCTACATGCATGGCAAATGCCTCCTTTAATAGGCTAAAATTAGGAATTATTAATTTGATGACTAATTGATGAATGAGTAGTCAACTCTTGACTTGTTGATAATTTTTATTTTTTCTCATCTACCCAAAATATCATTGATAATGTCATAATTGGAACCACTTGGAAACATGAAAATAGTAGAAAATTATGTCAGTTTTTCAGGAAAAAAATAGAGGTCATTTGGACTTCTAGAACTTCAAATATGGGCTAAATACTGAACAGTGCTCGAGTTGTATGATAGATTCAGACTTCTTTATTGTTGCTTCAATTTGGACTTGAAAATGGCCTTTTTTAAATTTGGGCTCCGTATAAAAGTTTTAGGTCTATGTTTTACCTTTTTATCCATATAAAGTAGACCTAAATCCGAGATCTACAGCTCCAGATATGACCCAATTACCAAATAGTGTTCCGATTTGGACTACACCATCATCTCTTTTCAAAGTTTGACTATCTCTTTGTCCTTTCAATTTTAGTTCTTAAACTCATCAATCAATCCTTTTACTTATATGATAAACCTCTTTTTAAAATAAACATTTGCCATAAATTATAGGTATCTTATATTATTAGATATATTATTATAAAACATGCTTTAATTAAGAAGTTATTGATACTTCAAGTGCAAAACGATGATATAAAACATTGATAAAAATATATTTTTAAATACTAATTACCTAGAATTATTGAAGGACTTGAAAATGGAGAAATTTCCAGTAAACGAAGCCTGAATCAAGAAACTTCTCTTAGAAGGTATGGTGATACCTGTTAGGCTCCCATTATGTTACAAATATTCATTTATTTGCAATATTTTCATTGGTTCTTAATGTGCTTGAGATTATAAGGGAGGATGGGATGAATTCAGAACAAAGAAAAAAACCAGTTGTTTTAACATATATTATGGAATCATTTAATTTTGTGCTTATGCTTCATTGTTTAAGAAGGTTATTAGCAGTTGCTAATGAGTTCTTACAAGCATTACAAAGAAAAGATCAAGCATAGAAATTGTTATGGGTTTATTGAAAACATTAAAAGAACGATTCATAATGATGAGAGAGAATGATTGAGAATCTTTATTAGGAGAAGTGTCATCTTTTTGTATCAAACATGATATTGATATTCTAAACATGAATAATAAGTACAAGCTTTATGGGCATTCAAGGCAAAAATCTCAAGGAATTACAAACCAACACCATTTCCGTAACTAACACCATTTCTGAATGAATTGTTTAACAATATCATTAACATACAACTTACTAAATTAGATGATTGTTTTACTGAGATGAGTACGGAGTTAGTTCTTTGTATGACATGTTTAAACCTAAGTGACTCTTTCTCTAATTTCAACAAAGAAAAGCTTATTCGCCTTACTCTTTTTTATCCTAGTGAATTCTCTATAATGGACCTTAAGGTACCTGATGACCAACTTGATATGTATATTATTGATCTATGTGGTGATAATTAGTTCTCTGGTATTAAAAGTATTGCTAGTCTTATAAAGAAAATGGTAAAAACAAAGAAGAATTTGATATTTCCATTAGTATATATGATTATCAAGTTATCATTCTTTTGTCAGTTGCAACTACTATAGTTAAGAAAGTTTTTTCTAGCATGTATATTGTCAAGAGTAGATTGCGAAATAGGATGAGAGATAAATGGATGAATGACAGTTTGATTATATACATTGAGAAAGATATCTTTGATAAAATTGATAATGAAGCTATTATGAAATAATTTTAAAATAAAAAACTCAAAGAGAACCATTACAATGTAAATTATTTTAAAAAAATATTTTATATTAAATTTACTTAATATAAATTAGTATATATATTTTGAATTAATTTCTAATATATATCTATATAATATAATATTTATTAATAATTTATCTATTTATTTAAGAAATTCTGGCTTTGCCACTAGTTGGGACCTTTTATGAAATCTCAAACAGGTATGGCTGAACTGCTATGAAATCTCTTCTAAGAAAATCAACCAAGTTGTTGTTGCCACTGATGTTATATTACCTTTACTACTACCTACACAGGTGTTGTTGACCCATAGTCTTTTCAAACCCTATTAAAAACATCAAAAAATAAAGGGAAATGATAGTCGCTCCCCCTATTGCTTAACTAGTGGCGTTGTCATAAGGATGATGACTCATAGTGGAGATGCTCGTGGTTACTAAAGTTGCATGGTTGGTTTGAAGTTGAAGCCAACCTGTCAGAATGTTGTTGAGTTGGTTAAATCCTTGTTGCTTATAAAAGTTTGTTGCTACTCAAAAGGTTCTGCTCATATTTAAAGCACTAAAGTAGTTGAGGAACACAACCATTGTTACTTAAAAAGATGAAAGAGAAGCTGCATAAAGAAGAAACTGTTATGGCTTGTTGCTGTTATTGGAAAGGTGGTTGTCTTGACTGACTGAGACTCACAGTTGATAGATATGGCTGAGGCTGAGCTGTTGTTAATCTTGACCAAAACCAATGTTGTGGATAAGATTCTTAGTTGAAACAAATTTGTTGATGCTTGAGGATGGACTCATGCTACTGTTGTCATAATTAAAGCTCACGATTGATAGAGGCTGCTTGTTGCTAAAGAAGGAAATTGTTCATGTTTAAGATCATAATGGCTGAGTTGGTATGTGACCAAGGTGCTGCTTCTGGAGAAGAAGAAGTCATCAGCGACTAGGAGGGAAAAGTGAATTAATTTCTCTCTTGCTCTCTAGGTTTTCAATTTTTTTGTTTTTTTTTCTTTCTTCTGTGTGCATATGCGCACGTGCTGGGGAACACAAGAATTAAAAAAAGGTGTTTTAGTGTGGGATCTTTTTCTTTTTTTCCTTTTACCTCTCCCTTAAATTATCTACTTCAAGTCCCCCTCACTGTGTGTAACTACTTATTTATAGTATATGTTTTGTTTAAAATGCAGATGCACTTATAATGTTTTTATATGTGAAATACAGGGGAAAGGAAAGCACCTAGGAGCTGCTTTGTATGGATGAAAACACTAGGTTATGCTACACTGTTCATTGAATAATGGAGCATGCTTCCACTGTTTTGCTCAGATCAGGTCCGGTCCAAAATTTAAAATACATTGAACTGGATTTGACCTAGTAAAATAAAAAATATTTTTATTTTTAATTATATTTTATTAAAAAAATTAGTATTTAACATTATTCAATAACACTACATAAATTAGACGGAGAGCGCTTAAACAGTTTTTGCAGAATTTGATCGCAATTCTAAATTGTAGATAGTTTAATGGAACAATAACAAATATTTTATATAAAATATTATTTATTTCATGATGTAATAACAATAATTAAATCTATAATATTAAAATTAAAAACCATTAGTATTAATATATATTTTTTAAAATTGTTTTACAACCTCAATTTCAAAAGCATTCTTAACTAAATACATTAGATAATTTTTTGTTCAACTTCAATTTCAACCATAGTTTTAACCAAACATACATAAATCTCAACTCAACCTTAACTAAAAATACTTTTTATAAAATAACTTTTTTCAAACCACAACAACTACCATAATACTAAATATACTTTTATAGTTTTAAAGATTTTGTTATTTCCTTTCAATTGCTTTGTGCCAAGCAACATAAAATTACTTTGATCTCTTTATTTTATTTTTTACATTTTTGGTCCCTTTCTCCCAATGTTTTGTATTTTTAATTTTTTTTATATTTTGATATTCGTACTTTTTTGTGTGAAAAAGATATCAAAGTTAATTTGATAAAATTGATCAATAATTTTAAAAAAGATGCATTAAAAACCAAACATATTGAAAATAAATTTGTGAATTTTTAATTTCTTTTGAAAAGATGCTGAAAATATCAAAAACAATGCAAATACTTCAAAGATATATATATATTTTTTGTAATTTGTTGCTATTTTTTGGATTTTTTTTGAAAAAAATTAAAAATAAAGGTAAAAAACCAAGTTACAACACCTTTCTTTGCAATATTTATGGTATAATATCTTATAAGGGGCTTTAGAAAATAATTTTATAAAGAAAAGAAAATGGTGTTGTGTATCTAAGCTAAAGATTTAGTCATTTTCAAATAGTGACCAGCTTGATGATAAAATGGTTTGTTGTTTAGGTAGTTTGCCCGTGAGGTGAAAAAATTTTAGGATCTCTCACAAATGGTTTTTGTTTGAGTGACTAGCTTGTAGTTTATGATCAAGTAACTTACTCGTGGTTTTTGATTAGGTGACTTGCTCGAGTTTGTGAAAAAAAAAGAAATTTTTACAAATGGTTTCTATTTGGGTGATCAACCTGTAGTTCCTGATCAGGTAACTTGCTTGTAGTTTCTAGTTGGGCAACCAACCAATGGTTCATGATCAAATAACCTACTCATGTTTATGAATTTTTTATTTTTTTTACAAATGGTTTTTATTTGGGTGTTCAGCTCATTGTTCAAGATTGAGTAACTTGTCCATACTCTCTATTTAGGTGACCAGTCTGTGGATCGTAGTTAGATGAGTTGCTTGTGATCTCTATTATTACAACCAACCCATAGTTCATGATTAGGTAACCTGTCTATGGTCTCTTTTAAGTTTTAGAGGACTCTTGTAGTTTTTGCTTTATTTTTAAGTCTTAAATGAATTATATAATTTCTTTTTCATTGTTATTGAATTTTAAAGAACTTTTTTGCCTTTTATTTTAATTTTTAGTCCATAATGACTTGCAAATTTAAGTCCAAAGTATCGCTTATATGAGTTTAAATCTCATGCGATTCTATTAAAATTAAATTCTTGAGGTTAGTCACTTTTTAATTTGACTACCTTTAAATTTTTTCTTAAATACATTATTTTTTCTTTACAAGCTTACTAAACATTATGAAAAAACATTTTTCATAGATTTTATACCGTAAATATTGTAAACATAAGACAATTCTCATAACCAAATTTTTTACCCCTTTCAAACATACCAAAAAAAGCAAAGAAAAAAAATTTAAAAAGAAAAGAAAAGAAAAAAATACAATTAAAGATGAAATTAAAAAGAAATATCGAGAATATAACTTCAAGTCAATCACCAAATTGGGTAAGACAACAACATAAATGGTTAACCCAAACGTCATTAACACCTATGAATTAATTACTTTAATGATAAAAATAATTAGTAAATTTAATATATATGGTGTTATAATGATGCAGGAATTCTTCCCTATCAAATTGAAGTAATATGAAATTAGATATAAATATGACTTGAAGATGCTTAAATTATTTTTATATAATCAAATCTTTATAAAACATAATTTGACATCATAAAAATAAATTTTAATCAATAATATTTTTATTACCAAATTTATCATCCAAAAATATGTTTATGGTAAAAATATATACCTTATGAAAAATTATTTTATCATATATTTAATATTATCACTCGAATTCTTTTTATATGGATAACATAAATTTTATTAAATGAACTTTTGCACTTTTAATCACAAAATTTTTTTAACACATTTTTAGCTAAAATTCTTTATCACACGAGTTCTTATACTTTTTATCTAATTTTAGATAAAATAGTATACTTGTAATTTTAAAAGAATTATAATTGACTTATTTTACACTTAAGAGCTAACTTGTATTAAGTTGTTAACTTGCTTTTTACTCAAGCTCTTGCAACAATTCCTTTCTTTTAAAAATAGTGATATAATCATTTCCACCAAAGAGAAAGAGCACTTTAAAATTTCAAAATATGTACTTTATTTCTCCTCGTTAGAGTAACACCTATATGTTGTTATTTTGCCTAAAAAAACCACAATTTTATTTCATATGTACAAGACCTTACAACCTCATATTTTTACAATATTTAATACTTACAAACTCTTTTATTTAAAAGCTTTCATTATTTTCATAATCTTCTTAAATCATTAAACTTTATTTACATCAAATCACAATTTCATATTCTTGAATTAGATTATACTAATAAAAACTTGAGTCTTATTTATTGTAATATTTTCTTCATTATAAGATGTAAAAATTATTATAAAAGATAATTTTATTGTTAAAATATAAGAGACAGTATAACCATTTGGAAAGATTTTGGTTATGATCCATTGAAAGATTTTGATCTTAATATTGGAAAACTATTATGAGTAAAAGGTTCTATAATCTTAATCATGTAAAAAGATTAGTGTATTAGAAAGGTCTCGACCATTTAGAATATTTTAAGTTGATTGTGAATACTTAAAAGATGGTTTAAGGAAAGAAGTGATTGTTTGAACCACTATAAAATTGATGTATCTTTTAAAGTGTTACAATTTTAAATTTCATAAAGTAATATATCTTTAATTAAACCTTAATTCACCTTGTTTTAGGTGTTATTTTAGACTTTCATATACAAGAACCATTTTAATACAATCAAGGATGAAATTGAGAATAAATATTGGGAAAAAAGTTGAAATTTTCCAAAAACAAAATTAAAGATTCAATGACCAAATTAAAAAAAGAAATGAAGCAATTGGGGGATTTCTTTGAAAAATATAAAATTCTTTTTAATTCAAAACAACTTCATTCTATTTTTAATGAAACAACATCTTTCATTTTAAAATGAAATGGTATATTATACTTAAAATAATGGAACAATACATTTTACTTCCCATAAAAAAAAGAGCACTAAAACAATGTCATTTTGGTGCATGAGTCAAAATAATATGCTTATTTCTCTTATGGTTGTCTATAACTTCTTCTTCTTCTTTTTTAATTATGTCTTTTAGTTGGACTTTTGTAGATTATATGATTACATTATTTATGTTATTTTGTTAAAGGTAACAACTCAGAGAAATGGATAGTATATAAATTATGAAAATAATAATAAAAATAAGAACATAGATCAATTTGATTTCGTAGCCTCCTTAACTTAAGCAATTAAGCTCGAATAGGTATTTTAACAATTAATACCCTAAAGTCAACTGACTTGGAAGCTATTGGCGTAACGCTTATTACATGGGTTGAGGAGGAAAGCTTAAGGAAATCAAACATTACATTATCTACGTATCAGTATCTGTAACCTGAGTCACTAAGCTCGTAGAGATGTCTCAACACCTAATGCCTTAAGACCAACTAGTTTGGGAGTCATTAGCTGAAAGCTTATTATATGGGTGACAAATGTATTGTATTATATATATATATATAAAGAAAAAAAAAGATAATAATCTCAACCCAAGAAAGTTAACCTTAAACATTAGAACAAAAATTTTGTTTTCTTCCAAGTAAAGCTCTATAACTATGTGTTGATATATTGACCATAAAAGAAAAGTTTATACTATACTTGTTTGAAATATAATTAGTGGATCCTCCAATCTTGACATTTATTTTTATCATTGTTTGATCTTCATATTGATCTTCCATCTCAAAGTTCTCATCAACTTCTTTTTTAGTATTACTATTACTACTACTACTACTACTACTGTTATTGTTGTTGTTGTTATTGTTGTATTATTGTTGTTTATAATTTATACAATTAACTTTCATGTAGCTCGACCTCGATCTTATCGAGTTATTTATTACTTCGACACTCCTACACTTGGATGAAAATATCAATTTTTTGGTCGTGTCAAACACTAAGTAGAATATAACTTTACTAATTATACTCAAATTATTTTAGATTAGAGGAATCTATTATTAGATAATGACTTTTATAGGGGTTATGTTGATGACCAAAAGGTTGAACATCATGATACAGAAAACACTAAGAGGATTGAATCATATGCTGGTGAAACAATTATAGAAGCTGTAAATCTTAATAAAGAAGAGACTATTATAATCGTATACCTACACCAAAGAGTGTTCTACCTAGAATGTCTTAGATAATCTCATCACTAAAGACACACCTCAACCAGCTATCAGGTATTCACAAAGATCCAACAAAGTCTTTAAAAAAAAACAATATGAGCCGGACATTAAAACCAACGTTAAATACCCTATCAATAACTATGTCTCTACTCATAGACCTTCAGAATCTTATGCATTACCCATTAATCAATTATCCAAAGTATTTATTCCTAGTAATGTGCAGGATGTATTGGAAAATCCAAAGTGGAAAAAGACAATGAATGAAAAGATGGAAGCATTCCAAAAGACCTCAACTTAGGAACTTGTTATGTTGCTAGAAGGGAAAAAAACAATTGGGTGTAGATAGGTAAATAATGTTAAATTTAAAGTAGATAAGAGTTTGGATAGATATAAGATGACACTCATAGCTAAAGAGTATGCCTAAAAATATAGAATCGACTACCAAGAGATCTTTCCACCGGTAACTAAGATAAATACCATTTGTATCGTCATATCCATTATTGTGAACTGAGATTGGCCTTTACAATAATTTGATAGAAAAAATACCTTATTGAATGGCGATCTTGAAGAAGAAGGGTATATGGAACTTCCACCTGGAATAAAACAAAGCTTTGAACACAAAGGTAGAGTGTGGAAAATAAAGAGAGCTTTGTATAGTTTGAAGTAATCCTCTTGAGCTTGATTTGGAAGGTTTACTTTGGCAATGAAAACAACTGATTATCAACAGAGTAATGCAGATCACATATTATTTGTAAAACATGAAGGTGGAAAGGTAATAGTTTTGATTTTGTGTGTGTGTGTGTGACATGATTTTGACAAGAGATAACCTTGAAGAAATAAGGACATTACGAGAGTACTTATCTATAGAATTCAAAATGAAAGATTTGAGATAACTAAAGTACTTACTTGGCATTGAAGTAGCAAGGTCCAAATAAGGAATTTCTTTATAACAACATAAATACTTATTAGATCTTCTAATTGAGACTACGATGCTAACTTGCAAACCGATTAAAACACTAATACAAATGAATCATCAACTTGGGATTCTTCTAGATCAAATCCCTACTGATATAGAACAATATCAAAGACTTATGGATAAGTTAATCTATCTCACCTATACTAGGCTAAATATCACATATATTATAAATGTTGTAATCCCATTTATGCATGCACCAAGTGAGCAACATATGAATACAATCTATAGAATCTTGAAATATCTTAAATGAGCGCACGATAAAGTTTTATTATACGTGAAGAGTGATGTCTTAAATATTGAAGGCTATACTGATGCAAATTAGGCTAGAGATCAAACTACTAGGAGATCCACATTTAATTATCTAACCTTTGTGGAAGGAAATTTGATTACTTGAAGAAGTAAAAAACATTGTAGCACGATCTAGTGTAGAAGTAGAATTTCAAGGAATGGCTTAGGGAATATGTGAGTAGTTATGGATCAAAAGTGTTCTGAAATATTTAGAGATTAAATATATAGATCCTATTAAGTTGTATTGTGATAGTAAGACAACAATTCAGATTGTTCACAATCTTCTTCAGCACATTTGAATTATAAATTGTTATTTTATCAAAAAGAAGTTAGATCAAAGAATTATATGTTTCCTATTTATTAGATGTGCAAGTCAACTAGTTGATGTTCTCACCAAGACAATATCAAACAAAGACTTTAATAGTATAATCAACAAGTTGGGTATGATAAATGTTTATGCACCAATATAAAAGGGAATGTTAACTGGTAAGATATTTATAGATTCTAGAGTTAAAGGAATCTATTAGTTTTCTTATATAGAGTATTATCCTATGTAAAATAGTTTATCGAGAAGTAATCCGTGTAGAATAGATTTTCTTACCACCTTGTATATAAGTGTTGTTCTGCTATAAAGATAAATTAATTAAAAACAGAGAAATATTTCATAAGAGTGAAAACCTGTATCTACCTTAATTAACAAGAATAAGAAACTACCTATTCAAAAAGGCTAGCATAAAGAGAGAGAAAGGCAATAAAAGCAATAGAATTTAGTGAGGTGTAATAGCAGTAGACAAATAAAAAATTAGCCTAACCTAGTTAAAACAATCAAATAGAACTTCGCTCAAGCAACAATTAAAGACTAAACACATGTCTAAAACACTTCAAAACCCACAAGGAATGACATTTTATCAGAAGAATGCATGGTTAGAAAAATAAAAAGGGAAAGCACAACTATGAAATAAATGTTTCACTAGTTATATCGACATATTTTGTAATAAGCTTTGATAAGAGAAAAACAAGAAGAGAAACCAACATAAAAAATATAAGTCCCTGATGTTTTCTTACAAACTACGCAGCACAGTGCATGAACAAGTTTTGAATTTAGATTTGTTTATTATCAGATCGCGAGAAATTAAATGACAATACAAAATTTGATAGAAAACTAACATGAGAAAACTGAGTGCGTAATATATATTTAGGAGAGGATCATGCTACAAAAGCTTAAAAAATGAGTTAACAAGTAGTGGAACAAGCACATTACTAAAGTTTAATTAACATAACAAATTATATAGAGGCCAATCTATATAGCTTAACAAAATTAACTTGGCTTAGCCCTAAAGGAGGGCACATTTATGATTTTTTCCCCTCATTAAACAATAAATTTAAGATTATTAATTAAAGACTTTAAAGTAAGTAAATGGGAAAAAAATGTTTAGATTAGTAGGGAAAATTAACTAAACCTTTTGTGCATTGTAAACAGCAAGAGCATGTTAAGCTCGATCAATAAGATTAGCGGTATCCATAAAAGTATCTTCAAAGCCTTCCATGCATTTTGATGACGCCTCTACCCCAACCTTCTACCTTTTCGAAGTGGGTGATTGATCTAAACTCAGACTTTTTGAACAAAAGAAAAACTCTATCGACTCCCAAAGATAATTAGGGTGAAGATTGGTTACACACTATATTCTTTAATTTCACATGCATAATCAAAGATATATTGAGTAATTTGATCGTGGCAGTTATAAAAACATAATGCTGGCAAACACAGTAAACAAGTTATAACTCAAAATAGATAGTCATCTCAAGTATTTCTCATGATTTACAAACAAATATTGCATCTTACAATTGTCCCAAAATAGTCAATAGAAAACACTAATGGGTAGCTTAACTAGTTAGATTTTATGTTCATTCCCCAATTGTTACGAGTTTGAGTTTTTATAAAGCTACTAAAAACTTACATGGTCATTAACTTAATAGTTCGTGGTGTTAGGTGAGATATATACAAGCTAATTTGAACACTTATATTAATTAAAAAAATTAATAAAAGCTTCAAAGGTGACCTAATTTAAGGATTGACTTTATATCACAGAGTAAACTATTATAAATCTTCATATGAATGGTTTCAGAACTTGTTGCGTGAATATTATAGAGATATATATTAGATATATTGTGCAATCTAAATGATATTATTATCTATTTATATGGACATTGTTATATTTTAAAAGTGATTTTTCATTCATTATTCTACCTAATTTGAATATAATAATAATCTTTTTAAGGTCAAATTTTTAGAAAATCTTAGAATTGATAGTTGATGTATCATGTAATCCAATTATGTATGGATTAATTGTATTTTATGGTAATTCAATTAATAGCTCAACTACCTACACTCATATGTTATGTGTTTTTAGGAACCAATAAAGGTTGGAACCGCAAAAGAACTCATAAATTATTTACTTAAGATTAAAATAAAGTTTCATCAAGATATACAATATCTTTTACAAAATCATATACTAATTGCGCCTTAACTATCCTTAATATGACACTTACAAAAAAAAATTTGAAAGAGAAGGAGAATTTGTTATATCTTTCCTTATAAACCACTATTTATTAAAATAATATTTTTCTTTATTTGTTTGTTTTTTTTTAATTTTGATTTTATCATTCAATATTAGGTTTATTAAGTGTTTAACTTCATGTTTTTTCTTAATTTATTGCTATGATATTATTCTAAGCTCATGACTCAAAACACGAGTTTGAAGGGTTAAATGAGTTGACTCAAGTTTTTTTTTTGTAATTAAATGTTTTTTCAATTTCATTCTTTAATATTGAGTTGATTGAGGATTAAACTTCATGATTTATTTTGGTTTTATGTTCTGAATTTGACGGGTTAACTCGGTTGACTTAAGTTTTTTTACCTTTTCTAAATATTTTTTTTTCAATTTTATTATTTATCATTGAGTTGATTGAGAATTAGATTTTGTGATTTATTTTGGTTTACTTTATATGAGTTTATCCACATATTATGACTTAGGTCATGAGTTTGGTAGGTTAACTTTGGTTGTCTAGAGTTATTTTTGTGTCCTTTTTTTAATCAATTTTTTTTAATGTTATCTTTCAACACCAAGATGATTGAGAATTGAATTTCATAATTTATTTTAATTAACTTTCTATTAGATTATTTTAATTTTATGACTTAAATAACAAGTTTGGCCAGTTAACCTAAATTGCCTCAAGTAATTATTTTGTTCTATTTTTTATTTTAATTTTTAATTTTATCCTCAATATCGAGTTTATTAGAAATTAATTTCCATAATTTATTTTGATTTACTTCTTATAAGGTTATTATAGTCTCATAACTCGGCATGTAGATCGATCCAATACGTTGGTATCTCAATGTTTATATAAATAAAATCTCAACTTAAATATTTATTTTGAATCAAATTATATTTTTATTAGTCAATTAAATAATCTATGAACTCGTTAAAATAACCAAGTTATATTGTATCAATTTCGACATTATTTATGTTTTTTGCACCATAAAATATATTAATAACTTGATATTTTTTATATTAAAAAAATTAATCCAACTCACCGGCTGCAGACCCATACCAATGAACACGTTAATATCCAAAAACAAGAATTATAATTGAGACATAAAAACAAGCTTGTACGTATGCATTTTCTGCACAGATAAAATACAGGCAATTTACCATAACAAAAACTAAAGCTAAACCTGTTAATTAATAAAATATATTTTTGTATACGTAGCTTTTCTAAATCTATTGAACAAAACAAAACAAATAATAAATTAAATTAATTAGTATTTATTATTTATTATTTATGTAACCGATTATTATCAGTTTTTGATACCATTCTTTGAAAAATAAATTCGTGAAAAAACAGACCAAGTACAAACAATTTGAAAAGGTCTATTAATATTGTAAGTTATTTTATAAAGAAGCATTGCATACATAAATTTTTTTATCATAACATTGTATCATCATAAATCATATATTTATATTATTTTATGATTCAATTTATGCATGGACAACAACAATTATACCATTAATTTATGATTCTTATTGGTCCCTCCTTAGACATTAATTCAAGAATCTCAAGATAATCTCTTGTCATCTTCTCCTAATTAATTGTTAAAGAGAAATTATATTTTATCTACATAAAGTCAACATAAAAATAAAAATTTAATTATGTTAACTTCTGATTTATAATTTGATGTAAGGAAAAATTACTCACCGGATTAAATTATTTTAAAACCGTAGCTACATAGTTAATTTAAAAGGAGAACTTACCATTTCTAATAGTTTTCAACTATCTAATAGATTTTCAATCAACTTTTACTTAATGTTGGATGATTTACATGGTTTAAGTTTTTAGATCTAATTTTATTTTATTTTTATACATGATCTCCAGCCTTTGAAGATGATCCCTTCATGGGTGTTTACCAGAATTCAAGGTCATTTTTTTCTTGAAATATAGTTCAACTAGTTTTTGAATTATACTTATCACTTTTAATTATGTTTCATGTAATTGCATTTCATATTTCTTCTTGGAGTTGTTGTTATAATTGTTTTATATTTTTTATTCAAAACCTAATCATACTTCTTTTCTTGTACAATTGAAGGATCCACAATGAACAACTACACATTTTTTACTTAAATTTCACTTGGAAAAAATAAATTTCAATATTATTTATTATGATATTGGGTCTCCTCTTATGTTTGGAAAGAACTAAATTATATATTTTTCTTTCTCTTCTTTTTTATGATAGACTTACCTAAATTTTGGAAATATATGAAGGCTCTTAATATATATATATATATATAGATAGATAGATAGATAGATATAATGAAATCTATGAAGGCTTGCTTACCCATTTTCTTTGTGGGCATGCAACTTCTTCAATTTACAAAGACTTTATTTGTTTGATCTAAAACTATTATACATGTGAATAAATATGTTCTAAACTATTATTGAATAAATATGTTTTTCTAAATTATTATACATATGAATAAGATATCCAAAACATTTTAATCAAACAATAAAATGAAATTTTCATTTATTAATATTGTAGACAAATATCTTTTCATGTTCTCATGATGTAATTTTTTTTCACATAATTTATATTTCTTAATTTTAAAATATATAATCGGATCACCTAAATGTTTTATCTCTGTTTGCTCCCAAATTAATAAATTGCAACTTGACCCATTATTCACGTGGAAACAGAAAGGAGCAACAATACTCATTATTTTTTAAACTCAAATTAATTTTTTTATTTCTTAGTTGATTTATTTTTTATACTAGATAATTACATTTGATAGGATTTTTATCTAAAAGCTATTTGAGTTTGAATTCTAAACTAAGTAGAATAAGAAAGTTTTATGTGTAAAAAATATTATCTCCGCATATCAATAAACATAATAAACATGTCTTTCAATTAATTATGTTTTATTGAAATCAATTTGGTAATTTGAATTAAATCCATTTATGCATTTCCTTTTAACTTTTGTTTTTATCAGTATCACTTTTCCAAAAATAAAAACTATAATATTCTATATGTAATGCAAAAATAAAATAATTGGATTGAATTGCATATCATTATTAGTATTGTATCATTCAAAAAAGCATGATGTCATGATAATTATTTTTAAGTGGATTAAGAGGTATTTAGTTGAATAAAGAATCATCACTAAAAACCTTAATTAGTTCTAAAAAATTCTAGACAAAGGGTTGAGTATGTAAAGAAAAAGATATTTACAACCTTAGTATGCCTTATATAAAATAAACTGTATCATTTTTGTTTATTTGTGGTTGCTATGATATGTTGGTATTTCTATTCCTATAAATGTATATATAATAGAATTGCTATGGTGAACAAATTTTGGTTTTTTAGATCAATAACTTAGTCTAAAAGATCCCAACTTAAAAAGATAACTCATTCATAATTCATATGTTACAAAGAAGCTAAAGTTAGAAATCCATTGGTGATTATTGAAATTTTAGTTTTTGCTTTGATATTTTGAGTATCCATGATTTATATGTTATAGGATACATATTGAAATATCATTTATTATTATTGAGGTTTTTTTAGACAAACTTGGAATTTTTTATTATTGTATCATTTCAAATAATATTTTAGATAAAACCCCTTGCAGTTTTTATTCTTATATTAGAAGTGAATGAGTTGTATTGCTTTCAATAATATTTTAGATATTAACCCCATACAAGTTTTTTATCTTTATATTAAAAATAAATAATAATAAATTATTATCTCTAATAATATTTAAAATATTAAGCCTTTTATGGTTTTTTTATCTTTATATTAAAAGTGAATAATATATTAATCTGAAATATTTAGTTTACCATAAATTAAACCAAAAATACCAGTTTGACATAGAAAACAGAGCAAAACCAAAATCAAAATGAAAACTTAAAATGAATCAAGCTTGCCAAAAACACAAAGCCCAATAATTTTCGATCAAAACCAATAAAAAACTACGAACATGAAAAACAAAAAATAAAGCATTAAGAAAATGCCTAGCAAAATGAATATCCATACAAAATATGAACAAACCAAAGATGTAGTAGGTATGTTGGAAATCAACCACTAAACAATAATCAAGCATCAACAATTATCAACCAATAATTATGATTTGATCAAAATAGATTTCAGTGCAAAAATAAAACCCTAGGTTAAAACTAAAAAAATAGTTATTAATATAAATTAATCATAGATTATTAATTAATCAAGTTATGCAAATTTTTAATGTAAAGAATTAGACCAAAACTACTTCAAAATATGAAGCTAAGACAATGATTAAAATCATGGGTGAAATTAAAAATAATTAAAATTTTAATGGTAAATTAAGGATTAATTTATATAAATCAAAGACCAATGGTCAAAATAAAAAAACACTAAAGTTTGACGATGATATTAAAGTTTGGTAAGGATAAAATTATATAAAATTAAAAGTTTATAGTCAATTAAAGATATAAAAAACAAATTAAAAGCAAGAGAATCAAATTGAAATTTGGCTAAGCACCTAAATTAAAATTATATAATAAATTAATAGTTTTCTTGTTAATTTATGATGTGTATGACATCTAAAGAAGTTTTACCTTTAACAATAGTTTTCTAGTTGAATTATGATAAATTAATAAATTTTATTTTTTGTGATGTTCATCAATGATTGATATATATCCTGTGGATAAACAAATAATTTTATATAAATTTTGTGGATATATATAGTGAACATTAGAAAAAAAAACTCTCTAAAACTTTCTAATGATATAAATATATCCTAATTGTTAATTATTTTGGAAGGTAATTCAACTATTTTATACTGTTCGAAAATAAACAAGCTAATTTAATTATAATCCACAAAATTTATATAAAATTATTTGTTAATCAAACATATTTATTTAATAATTTTTAAAATTTATTAATTTATAAATAATTCTAAACTGTCTTTAAAAATTAAAAAATATTATAAATTAGTTAAATAATACACATGCTCCAGAAAACCACAAACAAAACAATTATTCGGTTATTATCCATAATTCAATTATGTTCATATTTCAACTAAGAAATTTTAAACAGCCGATTTGTCCCGGGTTACGGACCCTTTTCAGAAAATCAGTAACCATCGCCATCCGCCAGCAGTGAAAAAATCCATCTGCTTCTCACAAGACGAGACCGAAAGTCTGAAGTTGGAGGCGGTGAGGCCACCAGACTGGAGGGGAGGTGGCTGCATATTGGCCAGCCAGTCAGTGTTCCGACTTCTTCTGAGTTCCGGCAAATAGTACATTTACCTGAAAAAATGTGAGGGTCAGATCGCGAGTACAATGTAGAGTAAACGTAGCAACAAAATATGGGGCCCTAGATCACGAGATCTTTGAAAATGATCTTTTATTGTATTCCCTTCATATTACGTGTCGTGTTCTTATATCTTCTATTTGAAGATGATAATGGGTACACGAAAGTCGCCCTTTACACTATCTAAATTCAAGAATAAAATTTTTATTTAAACTCGACGAATTTGATTGAGTATAAATCAAATTTGATCAGTCCATGAATATTAAAAATAGTAGTAACCCACAAGAATTTCTTTTCAAATCTAAATTAATGATATATATAAAAAATTATATAGATTTTTTGTATATAACATATATACTTTCATAAATATCTTTATAAATATTTATATTAAATATCTTATAACTTATATATTTATAGGATATTTATATAAAATATTAGTATTAAAAAAATCTATATAAATAAAGTTTTATCTTTTTAGACTGAAAATATATTAAATCTCATCTCTCTATACTTTATTACTTCATACAATATATATTTAAAAAAACAAGTTTAATATAAAATTTAAACAATGATTGAAAAGTATTTAAACTTGAAGAATATTTATTCTTTCTTTAATATGAACAAATAAAATTTTAATTTAAGTTTTAGAATGTATTTTTAATTGTTATTGGTCCATCAAGTTCTTCAAATTTTGTTTTATCGTGTAAATCTAATTTTTTTATATAAATATTATCTTAATCTTAACAAGTAAAAAAATATTTTCATTCAAATTAAGATCCTATTTGTTTGTTAGGAAGTAGTTTTTATTAAAGTAAATTCTCAAAAAATAAATTATTTTTTGATATTTGATAGTGTAATAGAAAATAAATTGAAAAATATATTTTAGTGTTTTGTTATATTATGAAAAATGAGCTGGAAAATAAATTATTAATATTTTATTTTTTTCAAGTTTATTAAAAAAATAAGAAAAAAATCTTATAAATTAAAAAATTAAATAAGAATGAAATTGAAATTTTTTCCATAAAATATCTCAAATAAAAAATAATAATAATCAAAATAATAGAGATTAAATTNATAAGAGATTAAATTATAAATAAATATTTAAAATAATATATATATATATATAATAATAAAAAATTTGATGACTAAATTTAATACAATTAGTAAATAATACAATATTATTAAATATTTTAAAATTTTTAACTGAAAAATATTTTTTATCGTTGATGAATTTTTTTAATAATAAATAAATATAAAAATAATTTTATGTGAATCATTTTTCATCCAACAAACGCACCCTCAGTTAGTTTCCAGCAAATTCGGGTGAAATTTTCACGCTGCTATATAAAAGCGAATATAACGGTGGCAATAATTTGAGCTTGGGCAACAAGAAACGAAACATTTGACATTTCGACTACATCTCTCAGCCCTCCACGTGTGCGTGTATTACTGGAAATCGTCTCCTGTAATCGAATCTATTCCATCAATTTTACAGAGACAAAATGGTAATTGACTATCTTTTATTTATTTATTTTTTCCTGAGAGAGAGAGACAATTATTAAATGAAATGGACTGGCACTCGCGGGGACTTGTTCAACCTTAGATATTTTAGAATTGACCACGTCACAAAAATAAATTAATCAAAGGAAATAATAATAATAATAATAATAATAAAAAGAAAAAAGGAGGAGCAATCCCGCGTGGGATGCAGCCTGAACGGAATAAAAGGAAATGCTACTTGTCGTAGAAAAAGGGTTCCAAAATTTATATTAATTAGCTTGCAAAAATTACCCTAACATCTTGTAATTACTTGTCAATATCATTTTTTTTTATTTTAATGAAAAAGACAAATTATCCTAAATTATAATATATCATTGCATAGAAATAACAAATCAATTCCTAAACCCTAACCCTAACCCTAACCCTAAATTCTCAATTACAAATCACAGCAAAGGTCTCTCCAGTTATCTTCTAATAGCAAAACCTTCCTTCTACTTTGTCAAGTCGAGCTCTTAATCCTTTGACAGTATTTAAAAATACAGTTGAAATTAATTTTTTTTATAAAAATATATTTCAGAATACTGCCAAATCATGATTTAAAAAAATATTTTTTATTTTTTTAATATTTTTATGTTGATATTAAAAATAAGTTTTAAAAAACAATAAAACATTATTTTAATATATTTCTAAATATTTTTTTTTAAATTCATACACACTTCCAAACAATCTATATAAAAAAAAAACACTTGAGGGGAATGGTCTTATTCTTTCATAAAATTGAATTTGATTTTATTAAATGAAATTTTAGTTTTTTTTGACAAAATTATAATACTAGTTTGATGGCAAAATAGTAATTATAAGTTTAATGAAAAATTTATAATATTTAATATAAGAATTTTTTAGTTATTAACTGGAATACAATGAAAATATTGTAAATAATTAAATTTTTTGTTTTTTATTCGAACTCATATGAATTTTATTTTCTTATGTTTATCCATAGTTTTAAGAAAAAGTAATCTCTCTCTTCCCTCGGAAACCATTTCCTTATTAACGAAATTTCTGTATTTATTTAATGCAAGGTTTCCTTCACCCATTAATGGGTGAAAAACAAATCAAATTTCAAGGTAACTTGTCAGTCACGAGTTTCAAACCACAACAGTACATATAAAAGAAGAAATGTAGGGTGAGAAAAAGAACACCAAGGTCAGTACACGTTCAAAAGGTTAAACATCTGACGCCCCCCCAGCTTGCTTGGAATAAAAACTCAGTTGACGCCAGAGAGAGCAGAGCCGCTTTCTCTCTGAAATCTCTTGACGTTCCCCTCTCTACACCAACTCAGGAGCCTATACACCAGCTTCAGGTGCTCCCTTTTAATATGTTTTTTCTTTTCGCCTTGCTTTCTTTACCGGGTTTCCATTGTTTTGGTTGCAATCACCCTTTGTTTGTGATTTTGGTAGTTTTTTTTATATATATGAAGGTTTGAGAACATGGGTTTGTATTATCTTGTTTGTTTTTTCTCTGATGTGGAAATCTACTTGATGTGTTGTATTGAATTTTTTTGGGTGCTAGTATATGAAAATATCAATTTCTTAGGGGTAAAGATCTGTTCATTTTGTCAGAAAGCAACCCTGGATGCCTTAAAGAATGCAATTTGATGATTAATTGAGCGAGTGTGGATTTTCTGTCGATTTATGATATAAACATTAGTGGTTTCACAGGTTTTCACCATTTTTTTTCGCTCTTTCTTTGTTTGTATTTGAAATGATTGCTTTTCCCAGCGGTTTTTTTGTAAAAGAAATGAGCTTGATACAGATTCGAGACAGTCGCATCATGTAAGTTGATGAATTTATTTGCTTCTTGGTGTTTTGAAGTAGCTCCAACCGTTCTGAGACAGGAAATAACTTCTAAATTCATCTGTGCATTGTTCACTTAAGTTTCTGTTTATTTGAGGTTTGATTGTCTAATGTTGCCTTTTCTTTTTCTCGGTTGGCTGGATAGATTTGAACAACACGGTGACGGTGGAACGAGAACCAAAATACAGACAGTTTTTGGAGTAGCAGATTTATGTGCATAGAGTCACAACCTTACTTGTTTGCAGTGGCATCTTGATTTTTATAGACATTGAGTAACAAGCAAATTCGGGATCGTTGATGGTCCCCTTTAAAATGGTAGTTTTGGAGTTAATTGAGTAGGTAAAAACTGATCTTTTGTTTTCTTTAAGCAATACATTACTGCCCTTGAGAGATTGTGGGCAGCGTATTCCTCATGCTAAAGTGGTCACCACATCACTGCACTGCTTTTGTGACGCTGATTTTATCCACTGCATAGCCTCTTTTTTTCCCTTAATGCATGAAGCACATTAAATTGGTTCCTGCTATATAGTCACTGTATTCATGTCTGCTACAATGGCAACTTACTTATGCAGTGTGTATTGCAAATAAATTTACTTGTTGGTTTGTCAAATGTCATACATGCTTTAGAAGTGTTCATCTTCGTGAACCCACTCATAAATTTGGTTATAAGCTATCGCATTTACAAGATTCCTTCTTTTATCTTTTTGATGGAATTTTTACTTTGCATGCTGCTCATTTTGCATATACTATGAGCTTTTGGATTTTGCTGATCCTTGAGCAGGCTATCCTTATATTAGTGGTACAGTAGCACACAGAAACCAAGAAATACATCCTCTTCCTTGAGATGTCAGGGTGTTAGTATCATGATATCTATTTTAATAATCCTTCATAAAAACCATTTTGTGCAGGGGTCAGCAGATCATGTTAAGGGCAAAGCAACTCAGTAATCTTTCCAGCAGTGCAAGGTCATTTTTTCTAAGTGGTTCACGGTGCAGTGCTACAGATGGTAGTTCTTCTTGCACTTGCTCTGAAGATGAAACCTGTGTTTCAACAAGGCAGCAACCGAGAAACAGTATTCTACTTGCACAGAAGCCATCCAATTTCGGATCTAGAACTTCAGCAAGAGTAGAAGCCTCAGTTTCAGAAGATGGAAGCAGTTTTCTACTTCCACAAAAAACATCCTCCATAGCATCCAAAACATCAGCAAGGGTAGAAAATTCAGTTTCAGGAGATGCCATTAAGTTATTGGGCTCTCAAAAAGATGCAAGTATTGAACACCAAAGTTCTTTACCACAGGTTGCATCTACTCATAGCTCTTGTGGAATCTCAGGTTGTGTTAGTTATGCGATTGGCATTGATATTGCTGAAAAGGAAGTGGGACACTCTTCTCCTCCTATTTCAGACCAGTTTGTGAGAGTTGGTATTGCAGCAGTCAGCTTTCTGTCTGATTTAGTGAACTACAAGCTTCCTACATCAGATGGAACTGGAATAAACTCAGCCATCAACTGCATGATTGACCCTACCAGGCCACTTTCCAATATAAAGTCTTCAAATGTAAAACCCATCAGGAGAGAGAACTTCACCAAGGTATATCCAAAGTCATCTGCAGAGATACCAGTGGGGTCAAATGCTGCTGCTAACTACAACTCTGTGAAGGATAGAGGCAACAAATCAAGTTTTGTTAGAGGTTTCAGAAAAGTTTCAAGTATTGCTGCTGATAGTTCATTGGATGGTCATAGTTTACCATCAGATGCATTTGATAAGAGGAGAACCATACCTCAGAGGTTAAAAGCTCAACCAAATCGGTTTGTGTCAAAATTTAATTCCAATGTAAATACTTCAGATGTAGATGCTGGTAAGCCGTTCAATGATGGTTACAGAAGAGACACTAAAATGCCAGCTGTAGTGGCTCGAAGTGCTGGGCAGTTTGCAAGCACTGGGCATGTTGTAGAAAGTGTTTCTCAGATATTAAGACAGTTAAGGTGGGGTCCTTCAGCGCAGGAGGCTCTTGTAAATCTTAATTGTCATATGGATGCCTATCAAGCTAACCAAGTTCTGAAACAGCTTCAGGATCATACTGTTGCTCTTGGATTTTTCCATTGGTTGAAACAGTTACCTGGGTTCAAGCATGATGACTACACTTACACAACCATGGTTGGCATCCTTGGCCGTGCAAAGCAGTTTGTTGCGATTAACAAATTGCTTGATCAGATGGTCAGGGATGGATGCCAACCTACTGTTGTGACATACAATCGTCTTATTCACAGTTATGGCCGTGCAAACTACCTGAATGATGCAGTTGAAGTGTTCAATCAAATGCAGAAGGCTGGGTGTGAACCTGACCGGGTCACCTACTGCACACTCATTGATATCCATGCAAAAGCTGGGTTTCTTGATTTTGCTATGGAGATGTATCAAAGAATGCAGGCAGCTGGCCTTTCTCCTGACACATTCACTTATAGTGTTATGATAAACTGCCTTGGAAAAGCTGGCCATTTAGCAGCTGCTGACAAGCTGTTTTGTGAGATGGTTGAACAAGGTTGTGTTCCCAATTTAGTAACATACAATATCATGATTGCTTTGCAAGCCAAGGCAAGGAATTACCAGAATGCATTAAAGCTTTACCGTGACATGCAGAATGCTGGATTTGAACCTGACAAAGTGACTTACAGCATAGTGATGGAGGTGCTTGGACACTGTGGGTATCTTGATGAAGCAGAAGCTATTTTTTCTGAGATGAAACGGAAGAACTGGGTGCCTGATGAACCTGTCTATGGCCTTCTGGTTGACTTGTGGGGAAAGGCTGGAAATGTTGAAAAGGCTTGGGAATGGTATCAAGCCATGCTCCATGCTGGTTTGTGCCCAAATGTGCCAACTTGCAACTCCCTGCTCAGTGCTTTCCTGAGGGTGAATCGTCTGCCAGATGCTTATAACTTGCTGCAAAGCATGCTGAACTTGGGTCTAAATCCATCGTTGCAGACTTACACCCTGCTCCTCAGTTGCTGTACAGAGGCACGATCACCTTATGACATGGGATGTTATTGTGAGCTCATGGCAGTCACTGGCCACCCTGCACATGCGTTCCTTTCATCTTTGCCGTCAGCTGGACCTGATGGTCAAAATGTGAGGCATCATGTGAGCAAGTTCTTGGATATGATGCATAGTGAGGATAGAGAGAGCAAGAGGGGACTTGTAGATGCAGTGGTGGACTTCCTTCATAAGTCAGGGCTCAAGGAGGAGGCTGGCTCGGTCTGGGAGATAGCTGCACAGAGGAATGTCTATCCAGATGCAGTCAAAGAGAAAAGTTCTTGTTATTGGCTTATTAACCTCCATGTTATGTCTGACGGCACTGCCGTAACAGCTTTGTCTAGAACACTTGCTTGGTTTCGCCGCCAGATGCTAGTCTCAGGTGTTATCCCCAGTCGTATTGATATAGTGACAGGATGGGGTCGTCGGAGCAGGGTGACAGGATCTTCCCTTGTGAGACAGGCAGTGCAGGAATTGCTGCATATTTTCAGCTTTCCGTTTTTCACAGAAAATGGCAATACTGGGTGTTTTGTAGGGTGTGGAGAACCTCTTAGTAAATGGTTGCTCCAATCGTACGTGGAGCGGATGCATTTATTGTAAGTGATTGTTTGTAGTGTAGGCACAATTTTGTTGTGGCGGGAGTACCAGTAAAGCTGTATCACATGCCTAATATGTGTTGTTATTTGCAGCGGCAATTTTATCTATATTCTGACATCTTGGTAGCTATTATTCTACCGCAGTTTTTGCTGCTTCTTTGAGGCCCTTGCGGTTGATTACTTGGAGTGGATATGTATGGGATGTCTCATTGCAATTGTATTGTTGTAACTATTTGGCTATCCTCCTATCTTCATCCTCGGACTGTAATTGTGTAATATTTGGCAACAGCACTCCAATCAATAAATGCAATAAATAATACCAGATATTTCCCAGTAAAATATCAACTTAACAAATGAATAAAACAATCTGGAGAAGCAATTTATTTCAAGATTTCATAAAAATAAAATAAGCTTTCTGAAAAATATTTTAATAACGAGAGAGACTCATTGTAACTGGTCAGTGGTCACCATTCACAGTCATGTGGTTCCTGAGCCAAATCTCAAGGATGAAAAAATGAAAACTTATAACCATAAATTAAACTTCTGTTTTTTTTAGTTGTCATTTTCTAATGAAAAATTAGACAAGGTTTTTTTTTTTTTTTTAGAATGGAGATGAATTTTTCTACCCAAAAAATAAGAAATACATCCAACTTACAATTATATTTCATAAAAAATCAGAAATGTATTTTATAATAATCATCTTAATATTTTATATTCACCATAATCTAATTGTAAATTACTAATTTTATTTTATTTAAATTAAAAAAGTATCATGAAAAAGTTATGTTGTTAACTCACAAAAGAAAATCTTCATATTATAATTACAATAAAAAGCAAATTTGTGAAATTAACTAAATATGAAAATATCAAAAATAATTTTAATCTTTTGCTTGTACATAAAATAAAAAAATATATATTGCTCATTATTTTTTATTTAAAAAAGGTAAAAAAAAGGTGTAAAAAAACCTCTAAAATATGTTTTCTAAACTCGGTATAAATTTGGAAAAGTAGTTTTTTTTTTAATTTTTTATATGGAGAAATATCGTATTTGAATAAAAAATTCTTGTTTTTCTTTTTCAAACTTTAGTATTTTAAAAAATTGAGGTATCACTTTTTTCTTTAATAGCCTCGAGTTTTTCACGTTGAAACCATTAACTTGTTTCCCATCATTTCAGACCCCAATTTTATACAACATTAGGATACTCCACTTTATGTATGAAGAAAGAAAGATACAAGTAATAGGATATTGGTTAGAGACCAATTTCAAGTAAACTTCCGAGAAACAACAACCAAACAATCCAATTTTGTAAATTTTAATACGCTCTAACAACAAGAGCTAGAATGGATGATATTAGGTTGGATTGAGTTTATCAAATGATGATATTTTCATTGGTGTGGATGAGAATATACGATAAAAAGATAGATTGAAAAATGACCCAAAATATTTAAGGGAAAGCTAGAATCAATTGGATTTTTAGGAATATATTTGGTAGCATTTAAGTTCTGTACTAGAACAGAAAAAACAAAGAATGAAAAGAAGATACATACAAAATTGTACTTGTGGTGGTATCCAAAACAAAAAAAAAACTATTTTTGTATTATATTTAATTATAGTGAATAAAATAAAATAAAATATAAAAAATATAATTTATTTTTAATATGTATTACTCTCAAACTTACATATTTTAAAATAATTAGATTTTTTTTACTTTAACTTGTATTGATTATTGAAATTAATAATATTATAATAATTCTAATTATAAAGCCTAAACCAGCTTAATAGATTAGCTCGGAACCTAGATTGATCCAAGTTAAAAAAAAATAAAGTATTGGCTCAATTTAATCCAATACAAACCTCGAGTTGATTTGCGACTCAGTTAAACCAGGATAAAACACAAGTCAAGAACTTGATGATTTTTTTTAAAAAAATTATTTTTGATCAAAACGAGGTTGCTTTGATTTTTTTTTAAATTTTTTTTTGATCAATTTAGGTTGACTTTCCTTACCAGTAACTTAGGTCTTACCCTAAGTTGACTCTCGAGTTGGGTTTTAAAAACATGATAATAACTATTTTTAGGTTGATCGTCCTGACTCGTGACCCAAATCTTGTTATAGATCGACTCTCGAGTTTAATTTTAAAACTGAAAATAATAATTTTTATTCATATATTAACTCATATTAACAAGAATTGACCCTCTTAACCGATGATATAGGCCTTGCCATATGTCAACTCTCGAATTAAGTTTTAAACTATGATAATAACTATTTTTATTTGTATGTTGACCCAAATTAATTTGGGTTGACCCTTCCACCAAGTAACCTAGGCCTTACCTCAAATCAACTCCTAAGTCAGGTTTTAAAACTATAATAATAACAATTTTTATTCATACATTGACTCAGGTCAACTTAGATTTACTCTTTCCACCTTTGACCCGAGCCTTACCTCAAATTGACCCGAGTTAGATTTTAAAATTATGATAATAGCTATTTTTATTTTCATGTTGACTTGGGTCAATGAGAGCTAATAATCAACTTGACTTGTGACCTAGGCTTTGCTCTAAATTGACCCTCAAATAGTGTTTTAAAATTATGATAAAAAATATTTTTATTTTTATAATGACTCAGGTTAACTAGGGTGATTATAAAACATAAAAGTTTGTGATTATAGCTAGGGACTGCATCCACAACAAATAATATTGTTCAAGCAGCTAAGGATCCCACTTTTAATTGATTACTTTAATTCTTTTAACTTATAAGATTTCTTTAAAAAAACTGCTTATCACTACTTTAGCTGAGGTTAAGTCCTCCATTATTTTCTTAATTACCTTTGACATACTCAAAAGCAATATATTCACAACAATATCATTATCAACCAATAATCTTCATATTTCCTTTCCTTTAATTTTAGCGTGGAAGTACAAGGATTTCTCGTGCACATTCAATTTTTTAAGCAAAACTTTCATAGCTTCTCCAAATTTCGCTACACTTTTTTTTTCTTAACTTCAATATCCATAGCTATGTCTTACTAGTATAATTCCTAATTAGCTTCCTGTATTGTTACTTCATAGAGTGTTGTAGAGTTGTCAATAACATCCCTTTTCTATCTGTTACCTTAGTATTCTGATTAATAAATTACCCAGTGAGTCACCATACTATATTTTTCCATGTCAAATGCAAAGAAATCCTCTTTATCATACGAAAACAAAGCATTAAAAATATTGTCTTTCTTATTTTCATGATAGTTCTTTTTAGTTTTTTATGTTACTTTGTTGTGTTTTCATCTAAATATATGTCTTCATCTAAATATGTGTCTTCATCATCTATTGTAATGATCAAGTTATTATTGGTTTGATTAATGAAAAACTCTTAAAATTTCTCTTTACCATCTAATGCTTTTCTTTTCTTTATATAGTTATAAAATATAATCACTCTTCTTCTTTATAATTTTCTTTGTATGGTTCTTGTTGCATCTTATAGTCACATTTTCTCTTGAATTTTATTAACTAACCTTTGTTATTTTGTTTTAGACTTAATCCAAAGTTCTTTTAAACTCGATGGCAGGTCTTTTTTTAAGGATTTTTTTTAGATAATTTATGTTGATTCTTATTAGTTTTTATTTAAGGAGGAATCAGCATGGATAATCCTTCCAATGTACACCCTAAAGAGGAAATCATGCCTTTTTATAAGTCTTTTTTATTATCTATACCTTTAAGATGCCAATTTTCTTTCGTGGTTGAACAACAATCATTACACATGGTTTTACAATAAGTTGCATATTTTTTAATAGCACATTTACATCTAGTAACTATGTAACTATATTCCTTGTTGGGGTTCTTTCTAGATAAGTTATCTCATCCACATCCAACCTTTGCATTTGTATTGGTCGTCTTTTTTATATCACTTTGGATCTCAAGAACTTACTCAAGTTTGTCAACTCTAGAATTTACATATATTTCTCATTGAAACTTATCATTCATTCACTACTTTGCCTCTAACAAATCTCTTAAAGTTTTCACATTTGTTAATAATATGGTTTGTAGTCATACATCATCTTCATAATTCTTTAGTGTCCTGTAATTTATCTATTACCACGAATCTAAATATTTGATTTTCTACCAAGGTATAAAACAACTCATTTACTGCAACAGTTATAAAGGTAACACCCTATGACAATAAAATATTATTTGCAATGATTGTCATAATAACTAAAGGAAAAGGGTTCTCATTAATTCCTGTTTATTTCTCATATATTTTTATATTACAATAGTAACCCAACACTATCTAAGAACATGTTAGGCTAATTCTCTTAACCAACAAATTATAAATTGAATAATTAGCACGTGCGCGCGCGCGCGCACACACATATATATATTGTAATCACTTAGTAGTTGGAAAGAGTTATCCTATATATTTTATGAAATTACCTTATTATCATGATGCAACTAAATAAAAACATTTTTCAAATGGATAGTTTATGAAAATATACTAATTAATCAATCAATATATATATAACAATATTTGATGTCATGATCTTATTATCTTGAATTACATTTAATATTATTAAATTAACTCAGAACTATTTAGCAAATAAATATTTTATAAAAAAATGATTATATTTGATAATATAATCACGCCATTTATGATAACTGATATGACCAAAAGATTGATGTTTTCTCCCAAGTGTAAGAGTGTCGAAGTAATAAATAACTCGGCAAAACCAATATTAAATCACAGGGAAGTTAATTATATAAATTATATACAACAACAATAATAAGTTAAAGAGGACTTTAAGATTATAAGATTAATGTGAGGATTAAACAATGATAAAAATAAATGTCAAGGTTAGAGGATCCACTAGTGGTATTTTAAACAAGTATAATATAAACTTTTTTTATTACTCAATTGAAAACGACATACAAAGAAGATTCCAATCGGATTATAAATGGTTAACATGATTATATTAGTTATCTTATTCAAATAATGCTAATACTTGTAAATGTTATCAAGTATTCATGATTATAACTTATGTTGACAATAAATCAAGTTTCTTTCATAGTATAGGTATAAGTTATATAATACAGTTGAGTTATGAAAGTGTCAAGTATTTGTTCTACCAAGTATTATATAACACAAATCTAGATTAATCATTTAACAAATAAAGTATTAAAAGTGAACAAGATAACAAATACAAAACATGTTAATATCAAACATTAAGCTCCATGTTGAGTTTATACTATACTTATTCTTATACCATTAGTATAACATTTTCACATTAACATAATAAACTTAATTAAATATAATAAAAGAGATAAACATAAATAAACAAGATAAGAACATAAATAAGATAAAAATTTAACTAAGTAAAGGAATGAAAATGAGAAGTATAAACAAGATATTAATATAAGCAAAACTTAAGCATTAAAATAAAAGAAGAGTTATAACATGATTTTGATCTGAAAACCAAGATGTCTAAATATATGATAAATGCCTCCTTTTATAGGTTAAAATTTAAAACTATTGATTCAATGACTAATTGTTGAGTGGATGACTAACTCTTGATTTGGTGACAATCCTTATCTTCTATTATCTTCCTAAATTATCATTGATAACGTTAGAATTTGAACAGACTTAAATCATGAAAGTTTTAGAAAATTATCTTAACTTTTCAACAAAAAAATATTGAGGTCATTTGGACTTTTAGAATTCTAGATATGTGCTGAATACCGTCTAGGCTGTTAAACATATTCAAATTTCTCAGTCATTGCTAAGTTTTAGACTTCCAAACAGCATAATCAAGTCTTGCATTTTGCATGAATGTTTTAGGCTTATGTCTTAGCTTTCTAGCCATATAAACCAAATTAAAATCTAAGATCCACAGCTCTAGATATGACCTAATAACTGAACAATGTTTTAGTCTGGATCAAACAAACATCACTTTTCTTAGCCTCACCCTCTCTTTGTTTTCTCAATTTCAGTAGTTGAACTCATCAATCAATCATTTAATTTATGTGATAAACCTGCATTTAAGATAAACATTTATCATAAATTAAAGGTATATTATACTATCAGATTTGTTATTATAAAACATACTTTAGTTAAGGAGTTATTGATACTTCAAATGCAAAATACTTATAGAAAACCTTGATAAAAATACAATTTTAAGTACTAATCACATAAGAAGGTGAACTATATAAAATTATAAATAATAAATGAAAAGGGAGGTGAAGAGAATTCTTGAGATGTGATATTGATGTAAGGATTAAATATAAAATAATTGTCAAGGTTAAAGGATCCACTAATGGTATTTGAAACATGTATAGTATAAATTATTTTTATTACTCAATTAGAAACCACATACAAAGAAGGTTCCAATTGGATTATAAATTATTAACATGATTACATTAGTTATCTTATTCGAATAATGCTAATACTTGTAAATGTTATCAGGCATTCATGATGCTAACTTATGTTAACAATAAATCAAGTTCCTTTCATAGTACATATGTCAGTTATACCATACGGTTAGGCTATGAAAGTACCAAGTATTTGTTGTACCAAGGATTATACAACATAAATCTAGATTAACCATTTAACAAACAAACTATTAAAAGTGAACAAGATAACAAATACAAAACATGTCAGCATCAAACATTAAAGTTCAAGTTAAGTTTATACTATAATTATTCTTACACTATTAGTGTAAACTTTTTATCTTTATATAATAAACTTAACTGAACATTATAAGAGAAACATAGATAAACAAGATAAGAACATAATTATATAAGTATAGTAAAGGAAATAAAAAGCATAAATAAGAGATTAATGAAAGCAAAACTTAAGCATTATAAAAATATAAAGAGAAAGAAAAAACACGATATTGATCTGAAAACCAAGATAACTCAATGTATGACAAATGCTTTCTTTTATAGGCTAAATTTTAAAACTATTGATTTGATGACTAATTATTGAATAGGTGACCATCTCTTAACTTGATAACAATCCTTATTTTTTTATCTGCAAAAAATATCATTGTTAGCATCAAAATTTAAATAGATATTCTTCATGAAAGTTCTAAAAAATTATCTCAGCTTTTCAACAAAACAAGAATAAGGTATTTGAACTTCTAGAACTTAAGATTTGGCCTGAACGTTGAATAATATTTGGGTTGTATGACAGATTCAAAATTCTCTTTTAATGCTAAGATTTGAACTTCCAAACAGTAGAATTGAGTCTTAGACTCTTATAAATGTTTTAGGTCAATGTCTTAGCTTTCTAGTTATATAAACCAAATTGAAATCCAAGATCTACAGTTTTAAATGTAACCCAATAATTGAATAGTGTTCTTGTTTAAATTGAATTAGCATCTCTCTTTTGATATTATCCTTTTCTTTGTTCTTTCATTTTCAATAGTTAATCACATGAATCAATCTTTTGAATTGTGAGATATGCCTGCATTTAAAATGAGCATTTACCATAAATTAAAAGTTATCTTATATTATCAGACTTGTTATTATAAAACATGCTCTAGTTAAGTAGTTATTAATTCATGAAGTGCAAAATGATGATATAAAACTTTGATAAAAATACACATTGAACTATTAGTCAGCTTAAAATCCTACATTGATAAGATACTATATTATCCTTTATCCCACATTGAAAAGATATCATGTTATCAATCATTTCATATTGAAAAAATATAACTTTTTTTTTGGAACATAAAGTATATATATTAATAGGCTTCAAATCCTATATTGGGAATACAGAGCATATACACGAAAAAGCTTTAAAAAAGTTATGTTTTTTCAATGTGGAATACAAAACTTTTTAGTTTAAATACTTTAATTTAAAAGAGGGTTTTCAATCCTATATTGAAAAGATATTGTGTTATCATTTATCTTACATTAAAGAAATAACTTTTTTTTTGGAATATAGAGTATATATATGTTGATAAGTTTCAAATCTCACATTGAAAAACATAACTTTTTCCACGGACAAATATAATATATATATATATATATATATATTTATAAAAGGGTTTTAAATATCACATTGAAAATATATTATATTATCCCTTTAAATTGAAGTATTTAAACTAAAAAGTTTTTTTTATCCTACATTAAAAAAATATAACTTTTTTCTTAGAGACATAAAATATATTATATTGATAGGTTTCAAATTTCACAATGAAAAAACATAATTTTTTTCATGGAAACATAGAGTATATTTATAAAAGAGTTTCAAATCTCATGTTAAAAAGATATTAGGTTATCCTTTTAAGTTGAAATATTTAAACGAAAAAGGTTTTTTATCCTACATTGAAAAAACATTTTTTTTTCTTAGGAACATAGATTGTATATACTAATAAGTCTCAAATCCCACATTTGAAAAAAAAAAAGGGTCTCATCTGGGTTTGCTTTGGTCATAGGTTGACCCGCCGGATCGATTGGGTTTTGCCAGGGTATTTCCTCGGCTGGTCTTTTATTAAATACAAACCAATTTAACCATCAAGTCTTTAGTTGATTTGCTAGGCTGGGTTTTATAACTAAAACCACCACAATAGATCAAATTATCGCTTGTAAAAATATCAAATTAGAAATTGAAAAAAAATATCCTTATATTTCATGATATTTTATTAATTTTCTTTTAACCAGACATGCTTCACACAATTTTTTTTTACAATATTGGAAGTCCTGAAATTTAGATGGTGAATCTTTTGAAGGTTTCTAGTTCAATGGTGTTTGTGTTACATCATTGCACAGGTAATTTTTTTTCTAAACATGAAAAAAATTCTTAGATAATGAAAATATTTTTAAATAAATAAATAAAATATAAGATTTGGATATTGATTTGAATAAGTTTAATAAAATTGATTATTTTAATAATATTATTATAAAAAACCAATGAAAAACAATTATGACTAATAAAATAAATAAATACTTGTCAATATTATCAAAAAAGATACTTTCTAAATACTATTTTAATGACCTTATTTGATAACAAAACAAAAAAGAGAATTAAATGAGAATAAAATAACCTCATAAAAAGAAAAATAAAAAAATCTTAAGCTCAATTACCAATAAATCAAACACTAAAAAACAAAAAAAATTAATTTAAAAAAAAAACAATCGAGTCAATAAGCCATATTCACAGCCCGGTTATAAGATTATGATAACCTCATACATAAAAAATTGAATACATAATGGAGGTTAACTCTTAAATAAATTAAATGATGGAAAATAAAATTAAAAAAATCAATTAAAGTTAAAAAAAAAACTAGGCAACCGGAGTTAACTTTACCAATTCGCAACCTAGCACATGAGATCAAAATAACCCCATGAAAAGGAAAGAAAAAAAATCATGAAGCTTACGGCCAAATAATCTAATGTTGAAAGATAAAATTAAATTAAAAAAATCTTAAAAAACCAAATTCAAATCACAAAGCAAAAATCTCAACCTTCCAAATATTGATGGATTAAATTAAAAAAAAATCAATAAAAAATCACAATAAAAAATAAAAACTAAATTTGATATAAAAATTAAATAAAAGATAAAAATAAAAGATAAAATTGAAAAATAAAAAAAATCAAGATAGACATAAAAAACATAAAATAACAATAAAAAGATTGATAAACAAATTAGATAAAAAAAAATTAAATGAAGTCAAATATTGAGAAGATGAAATTGAAAAATAAAATAAATTTTAAAAATAAATAATAATTAATAAAAGAGACCAAAATTGATATAATACAAATTAAAATAACATATTTAATATTTGAAAAAGCAAACACCAAACTCAATGCAAAGAAAGAAGAGAGAGAAAATAAAATAATTAATACGAGCCATATCATTGCTCTTTTGGCGACATATGTTTCATTATCTAGAAGAGCCTGTTATGTCTTTTCTAATACTATTATGAAAGTTAGTGTTTGATTATCGAGAAACGTTTTATGTGATGCCTAAAGATAATGGAAATTGTTCATATGTTAGTATGTAACACATACATTAATTATTTTTTATTTTTTAATAATATTTTATATTTATCAAAATACTAACTTGTTTTCTTCATTAATTCAATTATAGCTAAAACAACTATAATAATAAAAATATTTAGATATTGATTTTAAACATTTTATTTTTAAAAATAGTTTAGTTATTGTACCTTCTAAAAATAAATAACTAATTTATTCAAAATCAATTTAATAATAACTAATAAATTTTAATAAAAAATTGTCATGCTCTAATAAAAAGCTTAATAATTTTTTTATGGAAAGGAAAATGACATCAATATATACTCCAACACACGGTGTTATGTAATTGTGTGTAGTAAACCACCAGTGCCTCTTAGTTTTTTTTTTTTTTTTAATAATGCAGCAATTAAGTCCATGTATGCAGCAAAACACTTTTAAAAAGTAAATGTAAATTTTAATCATAACTAATACAATTACATTAAATCTTGTCCTTTTCTTATACTTCAAACTTATCTTTTTGCACAAGTAAAGACAACCGCTTATTTTCCTGAATGAAACATGTTTAACACCAATTTTTATAGTATTGAACTTCTTTACAAAATATTTAGAATTTCATGAATTGAATTTAAATTTTTTAATGAAATTTCAGAAATGTTAAAAATTGAATCTCTAAAAATATTATAAAAATAATTTGGAGGTCAACCCCTTTGATTTACAATTTTAAAAAGAAAAAAAATTAATATTTCTAAAATACCCATCTAGCCTTAAAAAAAAAGGATTTTTAAAGAAATAAATTAAAGATAATGAGAAAAATATATAAAAAAATGAGTTGAATTTTATTTTTTAAAACATGTGAAATTAATTAATTAATTAAATAAATTTAAGTTAAATATTTTATTTAAATTCAATTATAATAAAAAATTAATTCTATATAATCTGTTTATTAATCACATACACATGCCTTCCCTTTTCATACCTATAATTACAAAAATCGATATTAATCTATAATTTTTTTAATTTGAAACTTAAACTAATACAAAACAAGAAATGTTTTGTTTGATTTAATTAAAATTGGGTTAGCCTAATTAAAACCTAATATTTAACTCATTTATTATTTTATTAATTGTTTTTCAATTTTTTTTATAAATTTTATAAATTAATTGTTTTTTACTTGTAACCTAAACCGTGACATATAAAATTGTACGAGGATATGTAGAAATGTATTTGAAATTGTGTTTTTTTTTTAAATTTAAAATTTTTATTTTTTTAAACTGGAGTTAACATAAAAATGATTTTTGAAAAATAAAACGTACTTTAAAAATTAACAATTTCAGTGCTTCCAAACACATGATCATACCTAACATTCTTTCACCCTGAAATTAAAAAAAGAAAAAGACGGGAAGGATTACACAGTTTTATCCCGTAAAGTAAATCGAAAGTGGGGGTGCTAAACAATATTATGAATACCCTTAGTTACTCAATTTCCTCGTCACAACCCGTCCTCTTTCCCTTTCTCCTTCTTACTCACCCACCCTCTCCCTAGATTTCGTCGCCGACCCTGTTACCGTTACCGGAACCCCCTAGTGAAATCCCTTCTTTATCCCTAGGCATTTCCAAGTAAGTCTCTCTCTTTTTAATTCTATGCTCACGCCTTTTGTACATTTTTACATGCATCCGTTCTTTTCGTAACAAACCCATTCAAATTTCCATGGGGAATAGAAAACGCCCACCAAACCTTCTCTCCAAACACCCTCCCTCGCCGTCTCCCGCGGCGGCTTCGGAAGAACCCGACCATCCGAATTCGGTTACTCCAGAATCGGACTGTTCAACGATCAAGCAAGAGTGCGGCCGCGCCTTGAATGCGCTACGTCGCGGAAACCACACGAAAGCCCTGCGTATCATGAAGGATTCGTGTGCTAAGCACGGCGGCGACGCCTTAATCCACCGTGTTCACGGTACGGTGTGTGTTAAAGTTTCTTCGATAATCGATGACCCTAACAGTAAACAGCGGCACTTAAAGAACGCAATTGATGCTGCTCGTAGAGCGGCGGAATTGTCTCCGAATTCGATCGAATTCGCTCATTTCTATGCGAATTTGCTCTACGAGGCGGCCAGTGATGGGAAAGAGTACGAAGAGGTAATGAAAGAGTGTGATCGTGCTTTGAAAATTGAGAATCCTATTGATCCTGCGAAGGAGAGTTTGCAGGAGGAGAGTCAGCAGAAGATAGCTACAGCGGAAGGGAGGATCGCTCATGTGCAAGGTGAGTTGAAAAACTTGCAACACAAGTCCAACATTGCTTCGATCTCTACTTGGATGAAGAATTTGGGGACTGGTGAAGAGATTAGGTTAATACCTATAAGAAGAGCTACTGAAGATCCAATGGAAGTTAGGCTGGTGCAAACCAGGCGGCCGAATGAGATAAAGAAAGCTACTAAGACGCAGGAAGAGAGGAGGAAAGAGATCGAAGTCAGGGTTGCTGCTGCCAGGTTGTTGCAGCAGCAGAAGTCGGAGATGGGTTTGGGACAGAGTGAGGGAGAGAGGAGTGATCAAGGAGTGGCGGTAACGCCAGGGAGTGATAGGAGAGGAGAGAGGAGGAAATGTGGGAGTAATGCGAGGAAGAATGGGACTAACACTGAGAGAAAGGACTGGGTTCGGTCCTATTGGAATTCGATGACCTTGGAAATGAAGAGGGAGTTGTTGAAAATTAAGGTCAGTGATTTGAAGGGTTATTTTTGGTCATCCAAGGATGGATTGGCCTGTGACGTTTTGAATGAGTTGTTGGCTTACGGCTTGGAGAGTAAGAGCTGGGGGTTTTGGGCGTGTTGTCGATGCAATGAAAAGTTTGTGGACGCAGATAGTCATTTGCATCATGTTGTGCAAGAGCACATGGGGAGTCTTATGCCGAAGATGCAGGAAGTTTTACCTCAGAGTGCAGACAATGAGTGGATTGAGATGATTCTTAATAGCTCCTGGAAACCATTAGACATTTCCTCTGCGGTTAAGATGCCTTGGAATCAAGGGAAATGCCATAATGGAGAGCTTGGTGAGGATTTTTGCTCAGAGTACCATAATGAGGACAGTGATGATTTTTTCAAAGATGCACGGGATTCTTCTCCAGATAAGGAAAATTTGAGGGATGGTTATAACAGTTGTCCTGTGAGCAGTAGCAACTCTGACAAAGTTTACAATATTGAAGGTAAAGAATTTGATGGGAACCAGTCGTCTATTGCATACACTATTGATAGCTGGCCAATATCAGAGGATTCTGAGCGAGCGAAGCTCCTCGAAAAAATTCATGATGCATTTCAGGCACTTATTGGACATAAATATCTTGCTGCAAGCCATCTTAATAAGGTGATACAATTAACAATGGATGAACTACAGAATCTTGCTTCTGGTTCTCGGCTTCTGAACCGTGGTGTGGACCAGACGCCCAATTGCATTTGCTTTCTGGGAGCATCCCAACTCAAAAAGATCCTTAAATTCTTACAGGAAATATCTCATTACTGTGGTTTGGGCAGGTCTCCCGCGAAAAGTATTGTTGTAGATGGCTCAAATTCTGGTGCTAAAGGTCCTGAAATTAAAGAGGAGATTGTTCTAAATGGTGATGAGCCTTGTCTCTGCTTGGATGAACGTTTATTGTCATTGGAATATGCTCCTAGCACATGTCCTGACAATGATGCCACCACAGCAACTTCGACTATTGCTGCCTATGGAAATGGGGTTCAACCTGACGCTGATGCTTTGCTATCATGGATATTTGCAGGCCTTTCTAGTGGAGAGCAATTGCAATCATGGATCCGTACAAAAGAAGAGAAAATGCATCAAGGTATGGAAATTCTCCAGACTCTTCAGAAAGAGTTTTACCATCTGCAGAGCCTTTGTGAGAAGAAATGTGAACATTTAGGCTATGAGCAAGCGTTGCAGGCTGTGGAGGATCTCTGTCTTGAAGAAGGTAAGAAGAGGGAGACTGACATGCTTGTTGAACATAGAAGCTATGATTCTGTTCTTAGGCAGCGGAGAGAGCAGCTTGTTGAGAATGAGCATGATGCGCAGTTCATTAGCAGTAGATTTGAGTTAGATGCTATATTAAAGGTGTTAAAAGAAGCAGATACTCTGAATGCCAATCAATTCAGGTATGAGGATACTTATGGTGGTATAACTTCTCAGTTTTGTGACTTGGAATCTGGTGAAGATAGTAATTGGAGAACCAAGGACCACATGCATCAAATAGAAACTTGCATAGAAATTGCTATCCAGCGACGGAAAGAACACTTGTCAATAGAGGTCAGTATGTTAGTTCTAGAACCACTTGTTTGGTAAAAAAATAATTGATAATGATCCTTGTGACTTTAAATCACCTTTATTGTTGCGCAGCTTAGTAAAATTGATGCCCAAATCATGCGGAATGTCTCTGGAATGCAGCAGTTGGAACTCAAGCTCGAGTCAGTTTCTGCTCTTGATTATCGATCAATCTTGCTACCCTTAGTGAAGTCCTACATGAGGGTTTGTATTGAGCAGTGATAAATATGGTGTTTCTCATCTCTTGTGGTTGTAACCTTGCATATTATCTCATTCTAATCTCTCTTTTCCAGGCACACTTAGAGGATCTAGCCGAGAAGGATGCCACAGAGAAGTCTGATGCTGCAAGAGAAGCATTTTTGGCGGAGCTTGCCCTTGATTCTAAGAAGGGTACCCAAGGACGCAGTGATAATTCAAGAAATACAATAGAGAAGGGGAAGGATAAGAGAAAGAACAAAGAGTACAAGAAAACCAAGGACTCAAAGGTTTCTAATTTGTTTTTTTTGGTTGTGTTTCTTTCTCTGCTGGCTTCTGACTTCATAGAAGACATAGGCACGGTCCATTGTCACAGTCTGATGTGTTTTACTTTGTAGGTTGTTGCTGCTAGCGAGCAGCAATTGCTTCAGGATGCGACTAATGGGAGGGGGTATGCCTATCTATTTGTGTTGCTTTGCGCTTCTATATTTCTGTTTCTACGATAAGTGCTTCCATTTTAATTTGTGCCATTTTGTTGTAAATGCAAATAAGTAATGCATACTACGTGTTTTTATAATGTTTTATTCATTCCTCTCTGCAGTTCCTTTCCAGATGCATCTGATGGCAACTATCCAGATTCTCAGAGTCATCTTTCTGTAAGCGATGATGATTTGAAACAACAGGAAGAGGAATTTAGATGGAAAATTGAGATTGAAGAGGAGGAAAGAATGCTCGAAGAATCTTTAGAGTATCAAAGACGAATAGAAAATGAAGCCAAACAGAAGCATCTTGCTGAGCAACAGCACAAGAAATCTAATCTGACTTTTCCAGAGAATTTGTCTGGGGGACTACATGATTATTGCTTTGATCCTGCTGCTGCCGATTCCCATGAGCCATTGGTAAGCATTAGTTTGAGATTATTTGTTCAAGATATTGTAAAGGGATTGAGAACCAATGTTAGGTTCATATCCATTGGAAATGCAGTTCTTGAACAGAGAAACAGAGGTTATTCTAAGAGTTTGAATGCCGTGTTTGAAAAATTCCTATGAAATGCCAAATGTAATCTTATCAAATTTCACTTTCAGGAGCAATTGATGCACAAGAGGGGGTTGCCCGACAATTTAGAAGGCATGTTCATGACAACAGCCAGTGGTGGGATAGCATTATATTATAAAGTTTCTGAATGAGACTGGGGTTGGCTGTAATGTTTTTAAATGATTTTTGTTTTCTTTATTTCGCAGAGCTATATACTGGAGGAAGTGTGGAGCGTGGTTCTTCTGATCGACGGCCAGGAAGGAGAAGTAGGCGGCAGAAGAGTTCCTCTCGATCTTCTGATGGAAAAAATCAACCCATGTTATCTGAAACAGAAAATACTGAAATCGGAAGCAGTATGTGCTTATCGCCTTTGATTATTATTTTTTTATTCTTAATCAAGCGCTATCATGCATGGAAGCATGCATTTACAATGGATTTTAATCTTTTAAATTGCTTTAATCATGGTTGTGGATTTAAGATTACCCAAAGTGGAAGACACATTATTTTTTTTTTCCATCTAATTTATGGTGATATCTTTATTTCCTTCTACCTTTTTTACAATGTCACCTCCCCCATTGAAGCAGCAGCTTTAATCTGTCTATTTCTTTCTTAGATCATTTTATTGTTTACTCCAGCTTTTATTAAAATGACAATACATGGAATACTTCCTTGATGGCTATTGAAACTAAAATTTTAATCCAAAGACACGATACCCTTGGAACTATACTGATGGAATCTGCTACTAATTTTATGATTACTTAACACTTGCTTGATTATTCAACACTTGCTCATTGATAAAAGTTCGAACTCATTTACAAGAGAGTGATTCATTGGAAAACATAGGCAAGAAAGTGCATCTACAAAATTTATTGAATGAAAAGACAATCTTCCAAATATTGCTCTATACAACTAAAGTTAATATAGAGTTTTAATCCACCTATTTAAAGTGGCAGAGAGAGGAATACTCTCCTTCAGAAGTCCTCTTGCTGCATTGCCTTGCTTGAGCCAAAGAGTTGTTGAAGTAATTAAGGCTAGATTTTTCGTCCCTCTATTAGTTCTCTCCAAGCCCGCACTTCTCCTTAGTTGAGCCATTCAATAGATCCCTGGCATTGAAAAGACATGCTAGCATAAAATCCAAGTGGTGCAAAAGGAAGTAGCCAACGACTTTTACAAAGAGAAGATGTTGTGGGTGTAGACCAAGATATTACCCTTATTTTTAAATATGGTAATAGTAAAAAAAAAGTTTAGTGTCGATGGTGTGCTGTTCTCGTCCTGCATATCTCTGTGGAAAAATTGTTCGTGACTCATGATATCATAAACAGACTAGGTTTAATTTCACATATAAAATTTGATTATGATAAACAGTATTGGTTTGTTGAATTGGGCTTATTGAGAGGTTTCTAGTTTGTTGGAGTGAAATCTGCATAACTTTATGGATTATTTGTCTGTTGTGCTAGATGTCTTCATCTGAATGTTTAGTGTAGTATACATTTTGCTTTTTGGTTGTTTAACATTCTCTTCTGCCCTTGTACTTTGCTGGGCTGGGATTTTTAATTATACTCTCCAAGATATAGTAGTTGTGTGATGATCGCTGTGGCCTAGCACTCTGCTTGCTTGCTTGCTTTGTACTAAGGACTTCCTTACATGCTTGTCAGCCATTATACCATGAGCAATTTTCTGGTTGATTATCTACATGTTGTACCTAATTTTATATGGTTTTCCATATGTTCAACCAGTTACTTCAAATTTGGGAGACAGTGCAACTAAGACACTGAGACAGTTAAAAGTAGAGGAGGAGGATGAGGAAAGGTTTCAAGCTGACCTTGAAAAAGCCATGCGCCAAAGCCTTGGTAAATTTCTGTTGATCATTTGCTTGCTTTCATTTTACTTCACTACATTTTATGATTGTTAGCTATACCAACTAGATGAGTCTTAAGGGAACATGATATACTGTCTTCGTTGGATGCCCTTTGTCCCATGAAACTCCACTTCTCTACCAGTTGTGCTTTTCAATCTTCTTTGATTTTGTAGACTTCTATTTAAAGCTCAGATAACTTTTTATGTAAGAGGATTTCTGCATCTAGGTTTAAACCCTGCAATTATATATATATATATATATATATATAGAGAGAGAGAGAGAGAGAGAGATAGAGACAGACAGACAGACAGGCGTACGTGCGCGCGCGCACATTCTTTTGATAAAGGATATAAATCCTGTAATAGATTCTGAATTTATGTATTATGCTTCTTTAAGGTTTTTTAACATCATTGTATGTCAGAAATTGTATAATTGCATATATTCAACTTTGTCACACATATATATATTCTTTTAATAAAGGATATAAATCCTGTAATAGATTCTGAATTTATGTATTATCTATGCTTCTTTATGATTTTTTAACATCATTGTATTTCAGAAATGGTAGAATTGCATATATTCAACTTTGGCATTCATATATAATTCTTATTCATCTAATTATTTTAATGGCAAGTTCAGCTTCCTGTGCCAAAAATAAAAATTTGCACTTTGTTTCTGTTTTAGTCAACTAAATCAAAAATTGGTGTCACATGTGGGTCAGTCTATCCCCAGGCGTTATTTGCCATGGAAGATATTGTTGTATTTGGTTCTGCCCCTGCCCATTTGGTTCAGGATATAATTTCTTTGAGAATAGAAACAAGATGTTCTAACAACAAAACCTAGAATTTTATGGAGGACTTCTATGTTCACCAGAATGGGTTCATCTACAAAACCTAGATTAGCTCTATGTATACAGGAGGAATGGTGGCTCCAACAATCTATTTTAAGTGAATTTCTTTACTTCTTTCACATACATTTCACACCACTACAAAAAGAAGGCCATAAGGCTTCCTCTGTTTATTGGGTTGATTGGCTTTGTCAAATAATCAAGATTATATGTTTTGTTTACTTAACTAATTATTTGCTGAAAAGAGAATGGTTTCACATTTAATTTGCCCCCCTGGTTGGGTTTCTGGGTATGCTTCTAGTCACACTAGGGAGCTGGGATGTCAGTTACTTGATTAATTAAACAAATGATTTTCTGAACTCAACCGTGCATTTGTAATTTTTGCTAGCTTATGTAAAATAATAGTTACTATTATTTTAGGGTATGTGTTGGCACTGTACTAGGCAGGTTTAGAAAATTATGTGTGGCTTTATTCTGAGGTGGGCACTATCATCGAAACAAATATTTTATTTATATGATGTGATTGCATTTTGCAATATTGTCTTACTCAATATCTAGCCATCCCTCATCTTACTGAATCAGAATCGAATGGGTTCTGACCTAGTCTTTAGATCAGTTGTTTGAGTTTGGTTGAATCATGCCAGGTAGCATTTTCCTTAGGCAAATGAATGCATTTACCATCATGTTCAGTGCATCTTTTTCTTTTCCTAATCTCTGAAGTGAAGTTAAAAACGTAATTTTTATCCATTTATTTGAAACTCTATTAATCTATTTGCATTGATTTTCCAGACACATTTCAAGCAAATCAGAAGATACCAATGATGTCAAGTTTGAAGCAAACAATTTCTTGTGAACTTGGTAATTCTGGTGCTTCACCATATGAAGTAGCAACTGTAAATGTGGATGGAACTGATGTATTTGGCACTGGCTTGAAGAATGATATTGGTGATTACAATTGTTTTCTGAATGTTATCATACAGGTATTTTGAGCACAATGCCATCTCTGCTGTTTCACTATTCTATTTTTATATGCTTTTCATTGCTATTTCACCATTTAATCTGCGCTTTTCATTTCACTATCCAGTGCCTAACTGTTTCTTGTTACTTCTTTTATAACTTCAGTCCTTGTGGCATTTAAGACGGTTTCGAGATGAGTTCTTGAGGAGATCACGATCAGAGCATGTTCATGTGGGAGATCCATGTGTTGTTTGTGCCTTGTATGATATTCTTACTGCTATGAGCATTGTATCCATGGATACACGAAGAGAAGCAGTTGCTCCAACATCATTGAGGATAGCTTTGAGCAACTTGTATCCTAACAGTAATTTCTTCCAGGAGGTAATTTTTAAGAACTGTGTTTGGCCCCTTTGGTTTTCGTAACTTTTTACTTAACTGTGATTTTTCATTACTCACCCTTTACAATGCAAGAATTTGTACACGAGGATGTCTTTGCTGAGTTAGTTGGAATTGAATTTACAGGGACAGATGAATGACGCATCTGAAGTTTTGGCTGTGATATTTGACTGCCTTCATCGAGCATTTACCTCTGGTTTGCATGGTACTGATTCTGAGGCAGTGGAACACAGTGGCATGGAGTCTTGGGAATGTACACAAAAGAATGCTTGTATAGTGCACTCTCTTTTTGGAATGGACATTTCAGAACAAATGAATTGCCAGAGTTGTGGTGTGGAGTCTAGACACCTGAAGTACAGTGCTTTCTTTCATAATATAAATGCCAGTGCCCTCCGAGCAATGAAGGTATGTGTTGCTGCTAAACAAATTTTATGCAACCATTTATTTCTCATTACTTTGTTTTTTTTTTATTTCAATTTATATGGTGTATTAATTTACTTTACACCTTGAATATTTTTTTCTCTTTCCTTCCAGGTCATGTGTGCTGAAAGCTCTTTTGATGAGCTTTTAAATCTTGTCGAAATGAATCACCAGTTAGCTTGTGATACTGAGGCTGGTGGTTGTGGGAAGCCCAATTACACCCATCATATTCTTTCAACTCCGCCACATGTTTTTACAACAGGTGAATGTTTTTCTGAATTTTTTAGAGATTTTTGCTTAGTGAGAGTGGCACACTCTTTCAGAAACCCAAACTTATGTACATCCTTGTCCTGCAGTTCTGGGCTGGCAGAAAACCTGTGAAAGCATTGATGATATATCAGCAACATTGACAGCTCTAAATACTGAGATAGATATCAGTGTTTTTTATCGTGGTCTGGATCCAAAGAACACACGTAGCTTGGTTTCAGTGGTACGTAAAGTTGACAGACCATTTATCATAGCTTGGATTCAGTCATACATAAATTTGACTGACCATTTATCATGTTATCTTGATTGAGATATTGATATTCAAGACTTTACATATGCAGTTAATTAGGAAAGATTGGTTTGGTTGTTCTGTTAAATCATGCCAGAAGGAAGGATGAGTTTTTTATACTAGAGTGAAAGATAAGTTCTCACAACATGCAAGCACCAGTTTGCTAGAGACAACAGGAGAAAGATATAAAAATCAAATGCATCAACTGGAAACATGGGAAACCTTGAGGGTGTAGTTGTTGAAAATTTCATAACTTGTGGAAAAATTAAACTAGAAAGCACAGCTGTGGAAAACATGTTTACCAATTAAAAATGTTCTCTGTTTTTTTGAAAACAAGTATTTTACACTTTTTGAGTTTCATCGTTAAATGAAAATTACAAAGAGTCACTTCACAAAATTTTCTGCTTTTAAACGAAGGCCCCTGTATTCATCAATTTTTTTTTTCTCCCTTCTTTTGTTGTCTTAAATGCAAACCAAAGGAGGCCTTTTTTTATATTTTAGAAAACTAATGTTTAGTAAATGTGTCGTGTTATTTTTCCATAGAGAAATATTTTCAAAATACAGATGAATTAGAAAGCTGTTTTCTGAAAGCAAATACACCCTAAGTGTTTGATTAGGAAGATAGATGTGGCTCATCAACTAAAAAAAGAAACAAAATGACTATATGCTAGCTGTGCATTTTTATGGCAGTTCAAGAAGGAATCAAATTAAACTCTTTATTGGGAACACTGGAGAAAATTCTTACAGAACTTGAAGGTTTTTGAATCAGGGGGGGGGGATATGAGAAGAGCAGTAATTGTTTAATTTTTTTTTTATACTGGAATATTCTTGCTACTCCTGCTTATTTTTCAGGATGTCTGATTTAGTCATTGGTTGCTGGAATATGAATTTGTACTACTATCATTCCTCATGATCCTTGTATCATCAGGTGTGCTACTATGGGCAACATTATCATTGCTTTGCCTATAGTCAAGATCATGATCAGTGGATTATGTATGATGACAAGACTGTTAAGGTACTTCTTGATTTGTGTCTGGCCATTGTTTTATCTGCTATCTTGTCTTACAATTTATTCTTTGATTAATAGGTAATTGGTAGCTGGACTGATGTTCTTACCATGTGTGAGAAAGGACACTTGCAACCTCAGGTTCTATTCTTTGAAGCTGGAAACTAGTGATTTTGGAGGAATTTGTGGAATTATTTGTTGACCCCAAGAGCATCAAGTTTACCATGGCTTGCCATTTTTGTAGTGAGGAGTTGTTTATAGTAATATAATGCAATTGAACCCGGTACTGCAGCATTGGTTTTGAAAACAATAAGTTTTTGACAGAAGAGAGACGCGGCATGTAATCAATAGTCTTATGATACAGTCAGGCGGTTTTTGTAGGGAAAACTTAATTTGTGCAGGGAAGAACCATGTATACTTTTGTGCAGGGAAAAACCATGTATCAAAGAGATTTTCTTTTACATGAAGAATAGGTTAACAGAAGAGCTTGAAGGGTACTTTTTGGCACCCTTGAATCTGAATATTTTTGTCAGGGTAATTTGGGTTTCTGTCCATGGAATTTTCGCATGGGATGGTGGCTTGGTACATGAAGAGCAGTAATTGCTTGGTTGCTGGGAGCATATACATTGAAGGACCCATATGATACCATAATGCAGTGGCTAATACTGTCCAGTTGTGGGCAGAAGCACATATTGTGAAAGTTGTCAGCCGGGAATTTCTGGTAGATGTAGTTTTTCCCTTTTTTTCAAAAATTAGGATTCCCCTTTGAAGAGTTTTTGTATAGATCACATCTTGATCCTAGGGTCTTCAACACTAAATCTGCCGCTTATGGTTATTGTTTATGATCTGCTTAATGCATGATGTGCTATAATGCTCAATTTTCTATTGCTGATTTATTATTATTATTATTATATATATATATATATATATATATGATGATGATGATGATGATGAATGCTGCCAGAAACTTGGTCGAGCACGACTCAATCTTGCTGTGATCTGAACGAATTTACACTATATGATTTCATAAGATTCCGCGGCGTCGCTCTCGATCTCTTCTTTATTTATGGAGATTCTGCTGCAGTAGAGGATTGAACTCTTTCTGTGCTCTGGTGTGTTATAACTTGTAACACTCTCTTTCTGAAATGTTTCAAGTCACTGCATATTAGTGAATTCTGCGAAGCAGGAATGTATTTGTGACTTGTGGATGTGATTTTTTTATGGATGTGATGACAACTGTGTTTTTCATGTGTATTAGATTTCTTTTTTTTGTAGTTTTCTTGTGTAAATGTATATATTTAATATTTTTTTTAGGAATTGATTTAATGATTCATAATATATATATAATATATACAGACAATTGGAACTCCTTAAAGGTTATCTTCATAGATTTTGTATATTTTTCTTAAGCTTAGTTAAAAATTTAAAAAGCATTCATGTATTTCATGCCTTAGAAAAGTTAGAAATTGAGTTTCAATTTTTCTTGCAATGCATGTAAATAATTATTTTAATTAAAAAAATTATAATCATTTTTATTTAAAACTAAAGTTATTTAAAATATGTAATGATGATGAATAATCAAATAAAAGTAAAGATATTATCAATCTCAATCTAAAATTATTTTTATTTTTTTTTGTTTTTTATTAATAAAAAAAGTGATGAAGTCATTATTTAGCATTTTGATCATTAAAAATTTAATTTGGTTTTAGAGTTTGGATAAAATAATTAATTGTGTATTGTGTATAACGAGAAAATATCACTCCTAGTATATCTTACTTGATATAAGTTATATTATTTATTTATTAGAGTCATGTTTTTATTTATTTGTTTGTCTAAAATTTAAAAAATATTTTTCTTAATAATTTTTTTTAATTCTTATCATACCAAAACCTAATCATTTTAAAGCTTAAAAAATTATAGATGTATTCTTGTCAATTCATTAAGTTTAATATCAGGAATATCTATTATATTGTAAAATTTATAGCCAAAATATTAATTAAATAAATTCATTTTTATGGTGATTTTTTTATTTTAAATTTTGATGAAATTCTAATGGATACTCACAAATTTGTTGTGGTACTCATTAATTGTTTTTTTTTTCAAAGTAGGATAAGAACACAATTTTTATTTTTTATAAGATATGCATGAAAGAAAAAATTATAATTTGACCTTATACACACAAATAAAAAGTGTTTTTATATTCTTTTCAAATAAAGAATTTTTTTTATTTTTTTGTATCTTTTTTGAAATTTTGAAGAAAAAGCAAGTATCTTTAATATTAAGTTAATATCTTATATTGTAAGTCTAATGCTTCAATATTAAGTGAAATGGTTGGAAAAATATGCATGGGACCTATAAAAAAATTTAAAATGGTCCTTTAATTTTTTTATAGAATTTTTTGGAAACTTTTTGGAGTTTATTTGGCAAAAATAGAAAAACAAATATTGTTGAAAATAAGTCAGTAGGATGTGTTTGCAAAATAAACCTTTAACAAAAAATCAGAAACTAAAACAATGTTTTTAGACCATGTTTAACAAACACACCATGAGAACAAACACACCATGAGAACAAAAAAATACATTGTTTTTCTTTGATAAACAATGAACAAGCCAAACACTACCTTATAAAAAATTGATTCGGCCTAACCACGGGGGTTAGGCTTCCTAGCCTAATGGCTTAAGCTCACAAATAAAGTCCAACAACAAAAATAAAAATTAAAATATCAAACAAGATATTTTTGTTTGAAAAACACAAAGATAGAACCATAAATGTGATTTCAAAAACAAAGCAACCTATATTCAATTGAAGGCAAAGATATATGTGAAATCAATATCCAAGCAAGATTTTGGGCTTGGATCATGTTGTAATCAAACACAAGCCATGATTGTTTGATTATATTCATAAAATAAAACAAAGAAAAAATAAAATCAAAAGTCATTAAATCAATATTTTTAAGTCATAAAAACCTTAAATTAAAGATTAACAAACATGTACGTACATGTAAAAACCATAAATTGACCAAAATGATATTAAAATCAACGCCTAAAGCGAAGTTCACGATAAGAACATCAACCCAAAAAAGCTTATCAAACCTAGAAATGCATAACAAATACAAAACTTAGAAAAGAGGCATAAAAGGCTTAGAAGACAATCTGCAACCAAAGTTTAAGCATACTTAAAACAACAAGAAACAAAGAATTAAAGGTTAAACAATAAGCAAAGCTAACTAAAAATAACAAGAAAAAATAACTTTTTCTTAGGCAAAAACACTAATATATTAAATAAAATCATTGTCTTAAATCTTAAACAATGTGTCTATAACTTCAACAAACCTAACATGCTAACTTCAAAGCTTGCAAAACATTATTTTAATATCAAATCTATAACATTTTGCCATAACTTTGAAAAGTGATTAGCCTAACATCAAAGCTTGCAAAACATTATTTTATACTAACATTTAACACTTTAGTCAAAAAATCTAATCATTCAACCAAGCTTCAAATAAAATTAAACATATTAAATCATGTCATAACTAATCATTTGAAAAAAATCAAATAAAGCACTAATAAATCAAAACTAATAAATAGTTGAAAGAGAAATGTGTAATGAACATCTAATAAGCAGAATAGAAGAGAAGGGGTGTGCTTGAGCTTCACCTCACCCCTAATTAAAGTTTGGAGAATACCTTAACAATATTGCTTTATTTGCTTGGAATTTCTTCCTTACAAAGTAGGTGATTGTGAAACCATTTGTGGGTTTAGCGGTGGTTTTTCAAAACTAAATCATATGAGATTCTTTTTTATTTTTTGCGTCTGATATGTTAGGAGACAATTTTCCTCTCTTCTTATATTTTCATACTCTCTAGATATCTAACAAACTCTTAGAGATTTTAGAAAAAGTTGAGAGCTTCATAATTGAAACTTGGTTAAAAATGGTTGAATAGATGTGCATTTTTCATGAATTAATCATGGCAAATGATAGTAGACTAAGACATAGATTTTATAGAGAGTGTTATTCTTCAACTAGGACCAAACCATGATTGATTTGATGCCCTGTAACTTTCTTACCATCAATCCAGAGTTGAGTGTAACATTGCTGAATTTGGCTAAATCAAATAATGTTTTCTTGGGATAAGAAGTTGAGGGCTTTCAAGTGGCAAGCGAGGCACAAACGTCTAAAAAGGATGGAATAGACTTGTAGAAGGGAACCTCCTTTATCAAATGGTGGTAGTTGGAGTCCCTAAGGTGGTCAGAGATGTTACATGCATAGTTGGAGTCCCTAAGGTGGTCAGAGATGTTACATTCATTCATCTAAATATGACAACTTAATGAGCCTTCTTGGATAAGAAAGACAGTAAAATAGAAAAATGCAACATATCACTTAATCTCTTCATAAAAAATGAGTGACAAGTCATCTGCTTAAACTCTAAAAATTAGAGCTTTTTAAATGCAATTTTGATAAATTTCAATATGGTCAATGTTGTTTCAATTTGACCTCAAACATCCTTAATTAAGACAACTAACTAGTTTTATATAATTAAACCCTTATGGAAAATCCTGAGATGCCTCAAGTCTGATGGCTTTTACAAAGTAGTTGTTGTCTTCTAATTTGTTCAATTTAGTTCCTAATAAGTCTTAAACTTTTATTTTCTTTAATTTAGTCCTTAGAAAAGTTTGATATAGCCCCTGATATTGCCCATCTTCTGCAAAAAGATCTTTGGTCTTGAATCCTTTCAATTTAGCCCTTATTTAGCCTTCAAACTTTAAATTTCTTGTAATTGAACATTTGATTGTACTAATTTAGTCTTTCAAAGTTTATATTTATGATTTTTAAATATGTATTTTAATAAAACAATTTTGAGGATTCAAAATTAGATTATGAAAATAATATTTAAACTATACTTTTTACAAATCAATTTACTTGAAAGAGTTCTTTTTATTATATGTAATGTAAATGTTAAAGATATAAGTGCAAATAAAGCTTTTATGGTATCTTTAGATTACTAAGTTTTTTTTTTCCAATATTAGTAGAGTTTGATCAATAGTAAAAACCCTTTTAGCAAAAATAGTAAAAAATAACATAAAACAATAACTAATAATCTCTTTAAGAAATAATTAAGATCCTGTTAAAAAAATAAAGAACAACTAAAAACATGTATATTCAAAATAAAAATTAAAAGAGAAATTCATATATTTTACTATATATGTTTTTCAATCCTTAAAATACACGACAAGTAGTCTATTTATAGAAGAAAAAATAAGAACATTAAAAGATACTAGGAAATCCATGTGTCATGGAAAACTATGAAACTAAACTCAAAAGTCATGAAGTCTAAGAAATTCTAATGGACATTCAATATATATAATTATAGAGCTTATAACATTTCTCCTTGAATGAACATGTACTAAGAATCTATCTTATTAAAACCTTACAAAGAAAAACCCAATGCAAAAAATTTTAAGCAAAGGAAAAGGAGTACAATATTTGTGTGATTTTTTAATAATTCATAATTTAATAAAATGTTTAATAGAGATACTTTAAGATCCATATTTGAATAATTCAAGATTCATAAAAATTCTAAATTGCCTCGTTAAAACCTTGCTAAGTAAAACTCAAAGGGAAAAACATAAATGAAGGAAAAGGTGTACAACTTGCATTAACTTGACCTTAAAAGTACATATCTTATTATAAATTTATAAAATGATGCATTTCAATATTATGGACAAGTTCCTTGAAATTAAGGCTAGTAAAAACTTTATAAATAAGTTTGTTATAGTATCACTTGACTTGATTTGCTTGATATCAATTTTTCCCTTATATTGAAGCTCTTGAGTATAAAATAACTTTGACAAGATATGTCTTGTTTCGTCTCTTTTAATGTAGCCTCTGCCAAGTTGAGTGATGCAAAGAACATTATCTTTAAATAATATTGTGAGACTATCTTCAATGGTTGACAATCCTTCTTTTTTTTTTTTATGTGGTGGATAATTGACCTTAGCCATATACATTCTCAACTTGCTTCATAGATTGTAATAATTATTGAATGATTTGACAAAGTAGTCACTAATGTTTGTTAGGCAGATCTTCAAGAAATTGCAATACCTCTATAGGTAAATAAATAACCTATTTATGATCTTCTTTGTGCGGATTAGAGAAATAACTTGCATCTATATATCCAATCAATTATGAATTTGATCCACTATAAAATAACTTCATTTTAGTTATTCCACAGAGATAGTGAAGTATATGTTTGACCCATTCTAATATCTTTTTATGAAAGTAGAACTATATCTTGTTAATAAATTGATTGCAAAAACTATATCTGGTCTTGTACAATTTGCAAGATACATGAGTACTCCAATAACACTAAGATATGATACTTTTGGATTAAGAATTTTTTCATCATTTTCTAACAGTCAAAAAAGGGTCTTTCTTTGCATCAAGTGATCGAACAAACATAGATATACTCAAAGAACGAACATTATATATGTAAAAGTACTTAAGGATCTTTTTTGTATACGTTGATTAGTGGACAAATATTCCATTTAAAAGATATTCAATCTCTAAACCAAGATAAAAAAAATTTCTTTTCGGGATCTTTCATCTTAAATTTATCTTTCAAATAAGTTGTAGTTTTTACGAGCTTTTCAGGAATACCAATAAGATTTAAGTCATCAATATATACGACAACAATAACAAATTCAAATGTGATTTTCTTAATAAAAATACATGGACAAATCTCATTATTCTTAAACCTTTTTTTAGAAGGTATTCAATACCATATTCGACCAGATTTTTTCACCCGTATAAAGATTTTTATAATTTAATAAAATAAATAATTTTAGGTTTATCATAAAAGGTTTCAGGCATTTTAAACCCTTTATAAATTTTCATATAGATATCTCTATCTAATGATTCATATAGATATGTTGTAACTGCATTTATCAAATGAATATCTACTGTTCCTAATACTACTAAACCAATCAAAAATTTAAAAGTGATTGCGTCTATAATAAAAAAAATAAGTTTTCTTATAATTTATATCAGGTTTTTATGAGAAATCCTGTGCAACAAGTCGTGCCTTGTATCGAAAAATTTTATTTTCTAATAAAAACTCATTTATAACCAATAGGTATAACATATTTAGGTATATAAACTATAAGTCCAGGTACTTCATATTTTGCAAGTGAGTTTAACTCTGTTTAGATTGCTTCTTTTCACATTAGCTAATCATTTCTATCTCGATATTTTTTGATAATTTATGGTTCAATTTCATCATCACTTCATTAATGCCAAAAGCAACCTTAAATGCAAATATGTTATTTATGATAATTTTATTTTGATCTAAAATATTTTCAATATGAACATAGTTTATAGAGATCTCATTATTTTTAGGTACCTGTATGATATATCTCTTCAAGAGATGCTGCTTTAGGAGGATCAATATTAGGAGATGATTTAGACATAAAATTTATTGTTTTTTTTATAGATGAAGAATCTTTAGGAGAACCATCATCTATTTTATTTTTCTAGGATTTTTTCCTTTAGCACTAATAAGTCTTTCATGCTTCATGCATAATATAGATTCAATTGCTATTATATTTCTTTCTCTTTTTTTTTTCCCTTCAATAATTTCAATTCTAGATAAGCATTTGCAGCTAGAATATAAGATTTAACCATTTTTTTACAATTGATGAAAACATCCGGTAATTTATTTGAAATATTTTATAAATGAATTATCTTTTGAACTTCAAGTTCACATTGATTTTGTCTTTAGATTAAAATAAGATAACTTTAGATTATTCCATGTAATTTCTTGTTGTGCTTCAGGCACAAACTTTTCTTTCCCTAATGATGGTAAAATGTTCTCATCAGAATAACAGTATTCAAAATGTGCTTTAAAAACATCATCAGTTAAAGATTCAAGGAATCTAATACTAAATACAAAATCAAAATCAATATAAATTCTTATTCTACATCATAGACCCATTTTAGTTCTTTATCGGGGTGTTATAAGCACAAAAGTCGCACAACCAACAATTCATAAATGAAATATATTTGGAAGTATACTAAAAAAAAGTTGCAAAGAAGAATATTTATGGTAAGAACTTGGTCTAATTGTAACCAATGATGCAACATGTAATATAGCATGTTCTCAAACATATATAGACAATTTTGATTTTATAAGTAATGGTTTTACAGTTAATTAAAGGGCACTTTATAAATGATTGTGCTAGACTATTTTGATTATATACATGGCAACAAGATGTTTAATATCAATCCAATAAAAGTGTAAAATTTATCAAATACTTGAGAAGCAAACTCATTAGTATTGTCTAATTAAATTTTCTTGATTAGATAATCAAAAAATTGTGCTTGTAATATAATAATATGTGATATTAATCTAGGAAATGCAACATTTTAACTAGAAAGTAAACAAACATGTGACCATTTACTTGACGCATCAATCAATATCATAAAATATCTATATGGTCTTCATGGTAGATAAATAGGCCCATATATATCTTCTTGAATTCTTTTGAGAAATTATGGTGATTCTATAATAACCTTTGATGAAGATGGTTTGATAATTAATTTACATTGAGAACATACAGCGTATGGATTTTCACTTGATAAAAGAATCTTCCAGTTTTTTAAAGGCTGCTTATATGACTTTTCAATAACTTGTCGTATAATTATTGATTCTAGATATCCAAGTTGATCATACCAAAACATAAATATTTTTTAGTCAGAACAATTATGGTGTATCACAACATTTTCTTCAATAGATTTCATGGTCATATAATAAATTCTAAAAGAAAAGGTAGGCAATTTTTCAAGTACAAGATTCTAACATGAAATACATGAAATAATACAAAGATATTTTTTTTTTCATCTATTGTTTGAATATGATAACTATTAGCATGTATATCCTTAAAATTGAGTAAATTTCTTTTGGATTCAAGTGAATATAATGTATCTTTGATATCAAGTTTTGTGTTATTTGGTAACAAACAATTAGCTCTTTTGAAGCCTTTAATCATGATGTTGGACCTAATGTTGTAGTGATATTAAGTTCGATTAATGTCAAATATTCAAAGTAATTCTTTTCTTGAAAATTATGTGTATTGTTGCATTATCTACCATATTTAAATCTCTATTATGAAAAGTCATTTCTCTATTGAAAATCTAATTAAAGTTTATTATTTAATTGAAATAAAATTAATATTGTTTATTAAAAATACAATAAGATAAATATCCTAATATAAATAAAAAAAATATTACTCCCCAAGTATTCCACTAGTACGCATTCTATCTATTTTATCTGAGTTTTCAAAGAAATCAGAAATATCAAGATAAACATTATAACCTTTAAAATCATCCTTATAAATAAAATTAGTCTCAACTACATTTTGTTTTAGAAAGGTTTGATATGAATCTGTAATATGTTTTTGTGTGCAATAAGTGTAAGGCCAACAACCATGCATACAATACCTATGACACTTATTTTCAGGTTTATATAAATTTTTTCCAATAACCATGCATACAACACCTATGACACTTATTTTCAGGTTTATATAAAATTTTCTCTCTTCTTATTTGGGTTTATTGTGTCTCCATTTTTTGCGGCATAATGGATTGTCTTTGGAAAGATTATCTCCTCTCTTTTTTCTATTTTTTTTCATATTTATTCTATTGGCTCTTTCTTTCTTTTTTTTGGAATAAATGTTCCATAACTTCAAGGAATGGTTTAGAACCAGTTGGATGAGATTGATGATTTTTAATCAAAAACTCATAATTTTGTTTAAGCACAATAAGACATTAAACTAATGTTGAATACCTCTTGAAATTACATTCTTTATATTGTTGCTATAGGATAATATTTCAGTAATGAAAAGTAGAGAATGTTTTCTCTAACATTTGATCTTTTGTGATATTTTCATCATGTAATTCTAGCTATGAGATAATTTTTAAAAAATCACATTATATTCACTAACCGATTTAAAATCTTTTAACCTCAGGTGTCACCAATCATAACAAGTTTTAGGAAGCACGCCAAACTTTGAGTGGTCATATCTTTCCTTTGGATTTGCTACGAAAGAAGTGGATCTTTTATTATGAGATATTCAACTTTTAAATCCTTCATAAAGATGGTGGAGAACAAAAATCATAGCTTTTGCATGGATCCTGTAAGGATGTGTTATTTTTTTAGTTGATGGTCTCTCAAAGATTCAAAGCTTTTAGATGAATCTCAATGTCAAGAATCTATGATAAAAAATTATTCCTACATAAATTAAGAGTGGTAAATTTAAGTTTTGTTAAATTCAATATTATTTATATATAAAAAAAATAAGTTATTAAATAAAATCATGATTATAAAAGAAAAAAATCAGTTTTTTAGAATTGTTATTTATTTAGTTCTTTACAAATACAAGTTCTTTAAGAACTGTATTTGATTTATTTAATTCTTTGTAAACTTACAATTCTAGTTTTCCAGGAACTTTAAATTTTGATGAATAAAAAGGAAATATAATTTGTCAGAATAAGTTAACAAACCAAATATATTTCATAAAGTATGAACAATAATGAAAAGGAAAAAAAATAAAATTGATACAAGCTATATAATATAAGAGTTCATGCATGTCAAGATTTCAATATAAATTAAATAGAGTGATTGTGCTGATAACATGTTAAAAAAATAAAGAACAAGTAAAAACATGCATATTCAGAATAAAACTTAAAAGAGAAATTCATGCATTTTCTTATATATATGTTTAGAATACAAGATGAATGGTTTATTTATAAGAAAAGAAATGATAAAATTAAAGAACACTAGGAAACTCAAGTGTCATGGAAAACCAACATACTAAATTCAAGAGTAATAAAATCTAAAAGATTTTAATAAGCATTCAACATGTATAACTATAAATTTTATAACAAATCCAATTTAATAATTTTTTAATTTTAAAATAATTTTGCTTGTTTTGGATTTTGACTATACAAGGGAGGATAAATTAAGAATATAAGCACAAATATAAATCTTATGAATTTTTTAATTTAATTAATTTAATTCCTTTTTCCTTTAACTAATAAAGCTGGATTAGTCAATAAAATAAATAGCAAGGGAGCTTTAATAAAAATAATAATAATGGCAATTTAATAAATCATTATAGGATTGGTAAACCGATTCCTTTTCGGTTTTTGTCTAAGCTTTCATGGTTTCTCATGCGCTTGGGATTTACTTATGGGAGCCAAAAAACAAAGGAAGAGTATTTGCAAGACAATGTACAATGAGAAAAAATAATAAAATATTATTAGACTTTGATTAACGGTGGCTCATTATAGAAAAGAAAACACAACTATTAATAATTATATTCATGTAGAAAAAGAAAAGAAAATAAATGTTAATACAAATACTAATTTGTACGGTAAAAAAGAAAATATTAACACATCTACTAATAATTAGCTTCATATCCAAGAAGAATTAAAATTGCTATGTTGGTTATCAAGATAATAAAAATTTAAGGGTATTTTATTCAAATTAAATGTTTTGACTTAGAGTTAGTACTTTTATATAGTTATGAATATTTTATTACAAAGTTGCAATGTTGCATTAATGTGATATTAGGAGAGAGAGAAAACTAGTTCTCATGAAAAAATGGGGGGAATTAATTAATGGATTTTTTTTAAAATCAAAACATCTCACTCAACTTCTCACAATATATTTTTTTTATTTATTTTTGTTAGGTTTTTTTCCCTTGCGTTGTTGCAAGGTTATTTTGGGAAAAAAAATATTGAATTCTATGTAAATTAAAATAAGTATTCAAAAAAAATCAAATAATTTAAATTACAGAGGAGAAAGATTTAACAAGAATTTCTCTTTCCAATTCATGCTTTTTTAAAAAAAATATTTTTTATTAAAGTTTTTAAATAAAAAAAAGTCTTAATCTTTAGTAAAGGTAAGTAGCATCCTTGCAAAATCAAGTAGAGTGTAGAAATAAATACCTACCACCAAATGATAAAAGAAACATTTAGAAGAAGAGATGAAAACTATAGGGAAAAAAAAATAAAGGGTACTGAAAAATAATAAAGGTAATAAATAAAAGTAAGAAAGATAAATGGAATGAAATTATATATACAAGGTTGTTATAAGTTTATTATAATTCAAAGTAATCTCTTAAGCCTAATTCTATGAAGACAATTCATACCAAGTAAGAAATTTACAATCCTGAAGTAAAATATATTCTAACTAAAACAATGCTTATTTTCTAATAATCACATGAGTTCTAATCTATTATATAACCCTAACTTTTTTATATATATTGATGATTCATGTTTAATATAGACCTGGTCCATATTTAATATAGATCTAGATATTCTAGTTAATTAAATGAATTTCTTTTCGTAGCTAATAACTTCATCTTGATCAAATATATAAACTTTATTTTCATGGCAGATTGCCTTTATGTTTTTCTTGTTTTTAGTTTATCTTGAATTTTTTTTAATTAATCATATTATTTATAATTAATTTTAACTTATCTTCCTTGGATGAACTTGTATGAAAATAAATAATTAGTGTTCTTATACTATGATGATATGTAGATATTTATTTTTAGTATGAATAATGCCCTCATGCTTGTTTATTTTTTCAAATGAAGGAACATTTTCCATGTTATATTTACACTGAAATTAATCTACCATGTTGATAAAATATGACGTGGCATGTGACATGAGTCATCTAACCTGTTAATCGTTTTAGTTTCAGCTAGCCAATTCATATTTAAAACAGTGCGTGATTTGCCTCTCAAGCGCGAGGTTTAGGTTTCCATAATCTGCAACATTCTTTACAATTAATTCCTTCTTCAATACCCTCAAATAGAAATCACAAGGACTCGGCAGAGAAATGAACCAAAAACCCCCGAATTCCCCTTTCTCTAATCCCTGTAATGACATCTTCAAATTTTGGACTAGATTGGCTGGCCGAACAGAATGTAGCAATACTCTTGACACTGGGAGATTTTTGAGGAGATTGAACTGTCTAGAATCCCTAGGACTGTTTGCCGTCATTTCTCTGTTCTATGTTTATATGCACAGACTTGACATGTTGCTAGATCTTCTTGTTGAAGGAAGATTATAGGCGTTTGATCGTTTTCCGAAAGGTTTGCCTGTCTTTCACGTCGTCGTTACCAATATCAAAACCCATTTGAAGATTATTTTTAACTGGGACTTCACGGTTGACTTGATCTTATGACCCATTGACATTACAGAACCAACAAAGCGAGAAATTTGTTTGAAAACCAGATTCAAATAGATACAGAAACCACATCTTTAGCCTTCTCTACGAGGAGAATATTTTATCTTAGTGTATTAATTCCTGGATAAAAAAACGCCTACAATTTATGAAGAAAACTGTTCGTTCAGCTTCAATAGCTGGTCGTACTGAACTAGCAACTCAAGGCTTTTAAAGGTTCTTTTTTTCGAGCATGCAAAGAGAGCAGGTCGCAGAAGTCACCGCTTCAAGGCTTTATCTTTAAGATCAATCTATATCAGAACTATGAACTGGAGGTAGCAATCCGTACCGTGTGTCCATTTAGTAAACCAATCCCTCAAGCCACTTAGCCACCCCTTAACTGGATACCGCCTGATAATTCACTGATAGTATCCAGTAGTCTCTGACTTGGTGGTCAAATACTAAGCTGCTCGCTCTAGCTGCCTGCTTCCATGGCGTGCTTGAGGGCTTGGTGGTCTCAAGAAAGGTTCCGGGGGTGGGGGGGTGGTTCTCTTAAGAAGAAAGAGGATGAATGGGAGATAATTCGTCTCCATGCTAACAAAAGAGCAGATCCAATAAAAATCGGGATTCCTAGTATGGAAGCCCTGCGCGAGAAGGATTCCAGCGCAAAAAATTATACTGGGCAAAATGCTAATGCTGGTTTAAAAGAACCGCCTGATCATTTACGCCGCCGATAGCCAACAAGAATTAACGTTAGACTAGACACGGGCGTAATCATGAGCCAAATCAATTTTGCCCCTATCGGACGGTGAAAGCAGAGGCAAGAAGCCAAACAGTTTTTGGTCAGACAGTATCTTAATCGTCTAATCTCTTTAATCGCAAATACTTTCTGTCTTTTTTTAGCAAATGCATTTGAACGTCTTCTACAGCGATAGAATCAGAAAGAATCGTTATAATGATTCGGAACTGTGCCAAATCTGTGTGATCGTGTCTTCTAAATCAAGAGGATATTTACTCCTTGTTTAGGATATAGATTTTAACAAGTTGGGATACTTATCGATGGAGAAAAATTCAAGGGACTGGCAGAGAATTTGAATTAAAAAATTTTAAAAAATAAAGTCAACCTCTACTCGAGCTAGACCTCAAGCTCAATTTATTTAAATAAACATTAAAAACCAAATTTAAAATGGCCAGTTAACCTTACCTTAACAAAGGAACATTCTGAAGGGTGCCCTTGATATATATATATATATATATATATATATACACACGCCAGTTAACCTTACCTTAACAAAGGAACATTCTGAAGGGTGCCCTTGATATATATATATACGCCAGTTAACCTTACCTTAACAAAGGAACATTCTGAAGGGTGCCCTTGATATATATATCAAGGGGTATATATATCAAGGGCACCCTTCAGAATGTTCCTTTGTTAAGGTAAGGTTAACTGGCCATTTTAAATAGGCAAGCTAGCTATTAGAGGCTCAATTGCAAGGCTTGCTATAGCAGAGCTTTAAAACTCCATGGCACCCCATTACAACCTTAAAAGACGGGAAAGACATTTGGACAGGCCGAAGGATTCCCCGCACCTGGTAAAACAGTCCAAACCTGCAGGCATGTAGAACTATTACAGGCCACGTAATCAAGTGGCAGAGGTGACCATTGCATTCCATATATAGTCATAGAAAGATGAGGCAGGAAGATAGGAGCGGTGGAAGCTAGAATTGCTACGGATGTCCCTCCCCGTCTTATGATAACAATAATAGTATATAATGATAATAATAATATATGCTTGAAATTAATTAAGAAAGGAGAAAATAAAAACCAACCCCCGCCATAATCGCTCTCTTCGATCTTCGTTAATCTTCTCTTTTTACTCAGTCTCTTCACATCCAGCAAATCCGCTCCTATCAGACTTGTTCAGCACCAAAATGTTTTACGTTTTAACCAAAACAACTACTAAAACAATCACACGTCTCTCCCCCTCTCCCTCTTCCCCACTGGTATTAATAAATTTCCTTAATGTATACCTTCTCTTTCATTAACCATTCATGTTCTTATCATCTTCTTTGATGTCCACAACATGACTCTTAAGGGAGGCACTAGCCAAGCTTGTGCTTCGTGCAAGTATCAAAGGAGAAAGTGCTCCTCTGAGTGTCCTTTAGCGCCTTACTTCCCTCCTGACCAACCGAGGTTGTTCCAAAATACTCATAAGCTGTTCGGTGTGCGCAAAATCCTCAAGATACTTGAGAATCTTGATCCTCATCAACACGAGGAAGCAATGCGTTCTATCATTTACCAGGCCAATATTCGCGACAGGTTTCCCGTTCATGGCTGCTGGGGCATCATCTGTAAACTGCATTTCCAGATTCAGCAGGTCGAAGAAGAGCTCCGTGCTGTCCTTGCCCAACTTGAGATGTACAGGCAGCAGCAGCAGCATCAACATCAGATTGCAGCTTTAACTGAGGATGTTCCATCCCAATTAGAATTAGGAATGGCGCCTCCTCAGCCTTGCTTGGCACAACAATACTCCTACTCTGTTATTGGTAGCAATACTGGTTACAGCTCTAATTACTTGTATTCTAATGATAATGCTGGGAACTCACTTTGGGGACAACATTCTTATGCCACCAACTATAACACCAATTCCATGCCAATTATTCAGTCTCAGCTAGCTGCTTCACAGCCACTAGCCACCCAACAAGAAATTGTTCAAGATTATGATGAGATGCATCCATTTTTTGATTCTATTGATGACAGGCAATCCTATATTGAAACTAAAGAACCCTACGAATCAAGGTGTGTTATCTCTCTTCATTCGTTTCTCTTCTTCTTTCCTTCCACAGGTTGCGATTTGAAGATATGGTTACTGTGCTAAAAGCTATTCGATCTTCATACATTTCTTAGTTTAATATCATACTGGTTACCTGATTAATTTATGGTGCAAATTCTATGCATGCATGCATGCAGCTCAGAAGAATCATTGAAGGACAACGCACCATCTATGGAGCATGCTGCAGAGAATGAATTGAAGAGTGCTGCTGCACGTTTTAGTCTTACCAGTATCAATTGATTAGGAACAAGATAAGAGAACTGAGATAGCTTTTTTTATTTCAATTACATTACTTTCCCCCCCTTCTAATTAATGACATAGAGTACATTCCACAATTTTGAGGTTCTGTTTTCTTTTCGCTGTTTAGAATGAAGTTCTAGCATGCATAACTTGATTTTATTTTAGTCAATTATATAATCCCTCAACGCGTTAGTTTTCAGTGATCAAATCCATAATTTCTTTGGGAGAATATGTCGATCAGGTTTTTGTGAATCAATATATTATGAACAATGACGGGAAACCCTCCCCAGATTACTTCAAAATTTCTTTACTCGTATGAATATATTCTTATACGAAAACCCATTGGTTGTCGAAGCTCTAAGGAATTACTAATTTGCTAATCAGGATATGAAAACGTTAAGCGACACAATTTCTACAGCAGCGGACCACCGATTTCTAAATCAATGGCCGAGTTATCAAGATCTTTGAGAAGGGTGTGGTCGAATGGGCTAGTTCAAGATTTTCAGCACGTGGTAGATGGATAATATAGTGGTCGCTTTGATTGAAGGTGTTCTGGTGTAAAGTTCCAAGAAACAGATTCAAGATGAACAGAAGTAAATGCAGACTTCGTTGATTGACATTTCATTAGACAAACGATGAAGGTATTGTTAGCATCCAGCAGGGATTAGGAAGAGGATGAGAAAATTATTTAAACTTCATGGCTCCACTATATGACGTTCTAGTCAGGAAGGGGTACATAACTACAGAAGGATCTAGTCAAATTATATGCTGTATCAGTATATAAACATACCCTTTTTTTTTTTTTTTGCTAAAACAAACAGGAAAAAAAATATATCAACTGCGATTATGTCAAAATAAGTTTCAACTCGTCCTCTCATTGCTGTAGTATGTGTGAGCTATATTTAGAAGAACAAGAGAAAACAGAAAATCCAAGCAAATTCATAAAAGCAGTCTTGAAAAACACGGCTATTCTGTTTAGCAAAGAATTTTGGATTACTACATATCTCATCGAAGAAAGACTACCTTAGAACAAGTTATGAAGCTGCAACAAAATTATTATCACTCTCATCTAATGCAAGTGACAGAAACAATTATACACAAGCTCATCATTCCATGCGGTATCTTGAGGAAAGAAATTGGTGACACTCACTTTGCATCAACAAGAGTCATAGAAGCCTGGTGTTGTATGAGCCACAGTATGGGCATTTGCGATATAGCCAATGGAAACAAGCAGCTCCTTTCTTCTCACAGTCATTACAGAGTATAAACTGCAATCCCTTTCACAATCCATCAAAGGATATATTTTATAACATTTCGCAAGAATAATGAGGGAAGGAGATCTATAAACCTGAGTTTGTCCACAGTATTCATCTGGAATCTTTTCTTCAGCCAGTAATGCATCCAACATCTGAAAGTACACCTGAAAGATATTCGAACAGTTTAGTGAATGAAATTCAAGACGTCCCACAATAGTAAAGCAGCTGAATAAAACTAGCATGTGAATTGAATATTCAATGGCTTGCAAAGAAGCCTGTTAAGCAGATGACCTTTCATAAGACCACAAAATTGTCAAAAATGAATGCAGAGAAATCCAAGACTGTCGAGAGAGCCACAACTATGCGCACAGAGAGTTGTTTCTCCATAGAAACACATATCTGAAGCAACAATGAAGATAGTTTCTTACATTAAAGTTGAATCAGAACTGAATACAAACGAGAACCTTTAATGTCTTGCCTGCTCATTTGTTCGCTGATAGGAATTAATTCATCTTGATATTATACACACTGATCCTTAAAGTTTAAAATGATATCACTTGAAAAATTTCACAGCAATTACTGAATTGTACTGATTTAGCCACAGAAACAAGAGCTTTTCATGGTTATACCACTGCCCTGGTTCTATCCTGAAATTCAGAGGTGAGATGAGCCCTAGAAGACAGATCATACTAAATTTTGACCACTTGATCCTCAAAAGTGGTCAAATATATGTTAGAACTGCTTTAGCTTGAAGAACTTATTGTCAATAATCATGAACTTTTAAATTCAGCAAATCAGTTTCCTCCTTTTCCAAATCAGTAAATTTTATTCACGGTAAATTTCAGTTTTAGCATTGAACAAGTCATCTTTCAGAGTGCATTGATTACTTCTGGGAAAACACAATAAAGTGGAAATGATGATGAAGAATATGTTATAAGAATATGATATTAGTACTTGGGCAATACTTCAACCATCGAAAATACAAACTGCTTAATAGAGAATGGAATATAAGGAGAGAGAAAAAGAAGAAGAAGAAGAAACTGACTACGAAAAAGACAGAAAAACATAAGGTAACTGACCTGCATGTCTCCAAGTGACTTGCTACAGATTGGGCAGGTGTAGTGAGTGCAAGTATAATCCTAGCAGAAGCATAAGAAACACCAGTAAAATTATATAAATATACATTATTTGAAGAAAATGGCAGGTTAGCTTAGCCAGGCACCTGAAAACATGTTGAGTGCATCAAATGACCACAATAAAGGGCTTTCACTGGAGTGCTTGATGTGAAAATGTATTCATGGCAAATTGGACAGTTGTCCTCCAGACATTTTTCTCTGCACACATGAACGGAAAGAGACCTTGCCATGCAGGCATTGCAATTCATGCAGTGAAAGTAATCGATGCCCAATCCCTTCCCCACTCGGCAGAGGTTACAGTAAGGGCAGTGGTAGATTTCCCTATTGAACATATTCCATGTTAAAAGTTTGACAGTTTGGACTTTACAAAAAAAACTCAAATAAAATATATAGACAGAGACCCGATGCTGGAGAGCACTATTACCATATATAATTGTCAACATAGAAGGAGATGATGAACAATAAAAGAGAAAATGTTGGAGTAAAGATTACAAATACTGAAAGCTCATTGAACTTCCTGTTTAGAGAAGAGACACAGATTGCCTAAATAACAAGGAAAGAATGTCCTTTACTATATGTTTTGAGATTATGTGGAAGATCAAATTTGGATAGATCTGAACATTGAAGGGGAGGGTATAATTTGTTATGATAATTTATGACGGGATTATCTTGCAATGTAAGTCCTGAATTATGATAATATACTGTAATGAAATTCTTGTAGACTCTGAAATCTAGCCACTGAGAAAGCAGACAGAATATATTTGTTTCTTGCTGCACATCCATTTTAACATCTGCATCTCAGCTACATTTAGAAACATGGAGAATATCTGAATGGGGACCAATCCAAATAGAACTACAATTCTTTTATGTGACAGCATTTGATGAGTGAAAATTTTAGTTTGGCATATCTGAATTAAGGTTGTGCTATGCCTATATCAGCTTTGTTGGACAGTGTTTGATATATGAAAAGTTGAGTTTGGCATTTCTTTCCACTTCTAGATTTCAGGAATCCTAATTTATTGTGAGCCAAAGAACCCTTTGTGGTTTTCAAGGTTTAGCCTAGTGGATTCTGCTCAGCTACGTAGATTCAAGGTTTCATATCTTCTGCCATTCCATCTACTTGTTCTACAGCAAGTCTACTAACAGGTTTATTAAATTTACCTTTAACCTATTAGGATTTTCTATGCATTAGGTTCTAATCTCATTTCTCCATTTAATCTGCCTATCCAACTATGGCACCCGTAATATCCTCATCCATATTCTCCTCTTGTTTAGTGACTAGTTGAAAATGATCAGACTCTATCGACTTTACTGTATATTGGTTATTAACCACCACATAACCATGTCATTGCTAAAATTGCAATGCATATACTTTGTTTTCAAGTTATATACTAGACAGGGTTCCTTATTTCTCCAACACTTGCCAAAATATTTCCTTGGCACTCTTATCATAAACATTCTCTAAATCATGAAGACCATAGGAAAGCCTCTTCTTTCTATATTTCTTATTCTTTTCAAGAGAAAAATAACCTCTGTAGACAATCTCCCAGGCATTAAACCTAATTTATTTTCCAGATCTTGTGGCATCTCAGTTAATCATACTAAGCACCATTTCGCAGAACTAAATGCAGTATCTATTAAGTTTAGTGCCCAATATTGTGTGCAACTTTGTAGTTTGCTCATCCAACTTTTTATCTAAGGGATAAGGGAGTTCCTCAAATTATCAAGTATCTTACTCGTTTTTAATAGCTTATTGAATGCTTTCATCAACCACACCCCTCCCACAGTTCCACTTTCACTTAGCTTTTCCAAACTTCTATAGGAATTCAGCCAGGACTGTTTGCTCTCCTTATCCTCATCTTCTTCAGAGCCTGCTTCACCTATGACATCCATATGCAACATGTATATTCAGAGTCTCTTGCACCTAATGAGGTTGTAAGATCTCAAAGATTTTCCCAGAGTGACCACTATCAAACAACTAGTCAAAATAAGTTCTCTTCGTTTCCTTAATCTTGTGTCTCTGACCAAGATTTGCTAATTTTCATTCTTGATATGCTCACCATGTTTCTTCAAAAATTGGAGTTGATAATGCCTGATTCAGTTAATTTTAAGGAAGATTTCTGACTTCTAGATTATCATACATATTGCATATCTACCTTCTGGCTGCAATAAGTTTTCCCAGATAAATTGAGGGGGGGGAGGGGGAAGAAAAGAGTTGGGAGAATGAAAGAAGATTGTGATAACATTGGGGAAAAAGAAAAATTAAAAAGCTTATCATTGTTTGAAGATTACCAATCCAACAAGATAAATTATTGTCAATTTGAGAAACGTTCAAGTTTGTAAGGATGCATCACCTTTCATCATCAAGCAATTTGCAGATCCTGCAATAGTATCTTCCCATCGATAAATTATTACAGGAGGCAGTTGAGCATGTTTCTCCAATTGGCTGTATAATCAAGCATTTCATGCACATCATCTTTCTAATAGCTCTCCTGCATAAGTAATATAAACATGTAAAGAACTGAAGGAACAAAGGCCATCAAATTCAAAGGGCCACAAATAGAATGTTATTCAAAGTTTTGTCATACCTATCAGTTGAATGATCAGCCAACTCATCATGGCAACGTATGCACGTATAAATCTTGTTACAACAAGGCATGACAAGCTTACAGTTTCTTTTATAGTGTTTGCAACCCAGGATTGTTTCAGGAGAATCCCGATAAGATGGATGCTGACCTGGAATTTCTTCCCCACCATTACTTGATATGGTTACTTCTGTATGAGATATCTTTTGATGAACAATCCAACGGCTGAAACAATATGGAGGCTGTTGTTAATATTCCATTAGCAGATAGGGGCAGAGGGATCACAGAAAGAAAGAAAAAGAATGTAGTGCCTGAGCTTAACAGTATCTGCCAACATTGATGACTCTAATTAGCAAACATCAACAGATGTGGTTATATGTTTGTAATCATGGACAACTTCAAGTGTCATTAAGTGTTTGAATCAAGTTCTTTTTTATTAATTGTAAAGTAGCCATATACTATTGATGTTTGACTGGGGTTAAATAATTCTTGCCTAAATCATCTTTTTTCGGTTTCTTGATGTACTAAATAGCATAAATTGGTCTGTTGCTCCAACCTAGTGCACTAACTCTTAAAAGTAATTGATCAGACAGAATATTATCTTTTTCGATCAAGGGAAGTAAAGATTCTGGTTGAAATCAAAAGCATAAGTTTTATTGGTAGTCTTTCCTCAGTATGGAATGGAGGCACTAATGATGCTGTGGAGGCCATTTTTCTACTAGACTAACACATTATGCTTCCGAAGTATCATAATTTTTTTCACTATGGTAAAATTCTAAAATTATAACAATAAAGACAAGCTTAAACCCACCTCATTATCAGGTTCTGGATTATGAATGATTTCTTCTGATGATCCAAGGATGATTCACGAGATACTCTTCTTATTGCTGCCTCCATATCGTCCTGACTCATTTTCAATAGCCGCTCGTGATACTTGGACTTCAGAGTTAATTGAAAAGGCTGGCCTGGTTTATCAGTCTTATTTGTAAGATTAGAAACTTCATTAAATCTCTCCTTGTCACCCTCGCAAAGTAGTTTTTTACGTTCTGAACATTCATCACTGTTTCGATCTCCATTATGTATATTTACTTTATCATCGAAACTTTCTTCTTCTTGCTTCTCAACATTAACACTATAAAAGTCTCTTTGTGAAAACTCAATGGTATCATAGAGATCATCACCTTGTTTGTCAAGGGCTTCTGTAGGCAGATATGTTGCAATAATATCCAGAGGATCAGGATTACATGAAGTATTCAACTCCGTTGCCACATGAGCTATGTCATACCCTTCCAACCATTCTCGCAACCAGTCATCAAACATTGTATTTTTTGTCACATTACGCCATAAAGACATCATTTCACATTGTTCCTCAGGTGTTAAAGAACCAAGAAGCCAGGGTATCATATCTTGTAACGTTTCGGCTTTAATGTTCCCTAGCATGCGTCCAACGATCTTTTCTTGCTCTTGGATGGAGAAGCATTCTCTAAACATGGGCCAAAGTTCAACTTCTTCTCGATGAACATGGTCAGAGAGTAGTTTATGCATTGACTTGCATGTATAATGGAGTTTCATACATAATCGATTGTGTTTCACCAGTATCTGATCCTGCTTTTCCGGATCATCAGTAGAAGCGGAAATGTGCAGTTCGGACATCTTATCTAACAAGTGGCTAACTTCATTAAAGTATTCAACTTCAAGCTTGTGGTCAATGGTGTAGGAGTGGCTAATGTTTCGAACTTCTTCCTTAGCTTCCAGGGCTGGAAAGACAATTTCATCCTCCGCATCACTATGGAATTGATACCAAAACTGCAGGAGATGGAAGTGTCGGTGGAACTCTGTTAGGAATCCAAAGTTTTCAGCTAGTTTAACTGAACCAAAGACAAGGTCTTCCAAGTCTTTCATGAGAGCCTTGTGGAAGAAAAAAATGAAATCCATCGGCATTGGTTGATTGCTAGTTGGAGCTGAAGAACTCTCTCCACCAGGCAATTTAAGAAAAGCATCCGATGCCCATAATGTTCCAGGAAAAAATATGTGCAGATTTATTTCGCTAGTGTAAGATGTTTCACATGCCTTAACTCTGTGGGAACCAGGAGATAAAGCATAAGAAAGAAAATTTTTACCCTTCTTCGCAGAGACCAGTTCTATATTATTAGATTTAGATTCCTTACAAATCTGAGTCTGTGAGGATAAGGAAACAACATCCTTGATTTGCTCAGGTAGAATAGAATATCTGCTCCTGAACACTTTCTCCAAATCCTTGCAGAAATTTTCCATGGAGGTTTTGCCTGAATAACCTATTTGGAACCACTCAAGTAAAAGGGAAGTGAAAGATTTGTTGGCTAAAATATCTCCCAAATTCATGCTATCAAGAATGGGCCTGGATTCATTTTTAGACAAGTGAACTGCAAACCAAGTGACTGCACACTTCAGTAACCCCAGTGGCATAACATGAAGGCTCGTGTACAAGATCTGCAGCTGTGTTTCAAGGCTGCAGTTGTTGCTAATAAAGGGAAATACCTGATAAAGACAGAAATCTGTCATTTGACAATGTGGTGAATGGTATGTAATGAATAATCACTGACTAGTGTTGGATCAAGACTGAATGGTATGTAATGAATAATCACTGACTAGTGTTGGATCAAGACTTCTGCAACATGACAAAGAAAAGAAGATAACAAAACAGTACCTCGGTTTCAGAAAAAATAAATTGTTTGGTAAGATCCATCGCCAAAGATTTCATTTCTTGGCAAAGCTTCTCTACAAACTTGCACGATGGTAAGTCCTTTTGACAATACAGCAACTTGTGTAGGCTTTCTATGTGATTTTCAATGGAGGACTGCTCATTGGAGGAAGTGAACATGTGTTTGTTCTCAAGCTTTAACACAGGGTAAAAGAACCTCTTCAATGCAATGCTGTTTACAAGAAAACATCCCGTAAGAAATATATAAAATGAACAAAGAGATGATAGATATTTGCAAGGGAAAAAAAGGAGGAGAAAAAATCAAAATATACAACCTGGAACCTTATGAAATTGAGTTGTCTAGTAAAACAGAAATTTCTCAGTTAGCTATGATAATTACCTGTAAAAGATAATCACATCAGCGAGAAATTTCAGCCTGAAGAGTATTGAATCTACAGTTAAAGCATTGATTAAGGTTCTGATCTGATACAACTCTTCCAAAATTTCTTTCCACTCTTTCTGGATGGCAACATGCCAAAGATGTAGATAATCAACCAGACTTTTTCCAACGTCAGTTTGGACACAATGTTTCCTTCTTTGTTGATTTTGTTCCAAAAGCCTCTTAGAGGATTGCAATTGCATTATGCTTTTCATCTTGTTGGGTACATCCTGATTTCCTTGTCTAATCCTGATGCAAGCCCCAGGAGAGGATTGATCATTTCTAAGGAGCCAAGAAATTACCACCTTCAACACCACATGAGGTAATCACAGTCAGAGAGTTGATTTATACTAGGAAGAGAAATTAGCTCAGGATCTACCTCTTGCAATGATTCTTCTTTGGGTACCATTTGTCTGATGCATTGTACAGTCTCCACTTGCTTGTCTGGACAAAAAAAGGAGTACATCCATGGCAACAAATCCTCCAGCACAATCACAGGGACGCTGCAAATGAACTGCCACACAAGTGAAGCCTGTTCACTGGGAGAGAACTGCTGCATAAGCAAAGGAAAAACCTGTACCCCGAGGCATATACATACACCATGGTTATGACATTTCTAATACAAAGAACAAAAGCTTGAATCATATCAAACATGATGTGCAGTGCATGAAATTATCAGATTGAATGTTGTTCAGAGAATTGGTTAGATAGCTAGTTTATTTCAAACTCATCCTAGTCTTGCAATTCATTGTAAGATCTTCCAAAGAACTCCTGGATGGATTTAATTCAACAATTATGACAGCTAGCAGGAGGCAACATCCTGTTGGGCATCAGTTGAGGGATGAAGACTAAATGGAAGCTGCATCGTGAAAGAAGTAGTACAATCCTTTTTCCAGGTTTTTTTCTAAATTGAGTCCTTCATCTTCCCCTCTTAAATGAAAATGTACAGTTGGAGCCTGGGATGACCCTCAGTTTTACCTAGAGAGTCTAGCATCACAACACTGACTATTACTTTATGTGATAAATTATTGCAAAATTATTTTTCATGTTTCCAAATAAATTCCAAAAGGATGGGAATAATCTACAGTTGCAGAAAAGGAAATGCTTGCTCTAATTTCTTGTTGGTAACAGGTAGGCTTAGTTGGTATATTCGTCCATTAGTGGTACATTGAAGCACATATTAAGGTGGTTACTAGGTATTGCATCTGACGTTAGGCATATTTATGAATTAGTTTAGTATAATGTTGAAGGCAGTAGACCAATTGTTGTAGTAGCAAAACCAAGAGCAGAGAACTGCATAGGAAGCTGCATCATTTTTCTGCCCCTTTCTTTTGCAATTCTCGCATGTCTTCTTCATCTGTCTTTAGGATGCCAACAAAAACAAAATTCATGCCCAAAGTTGGCCTCTCGTTCATTTCTATTTTTCACCATAGAAATTCAAATTTTTATTGAATATAATAGGAGATTTAGCTGCCAATTTGAATGATCGAGATGGTGCACCATGGTGTTCAAGAAGTTTTTTGGTCCACGCGCAAAGGATATTCAAATTTAGAATACACGTATATTAGACAAAAAGAAAATTCTGAAAACTTCATGAGTGATTATTGACTAAGCCAAAAATGTCAGAAATGCAACAATACTAATTCCAAGCATTTGCTCTTTGACATCCAAAAGAGGCCTATCCTTTTCCATGCAAACCATTCATATACAGAAATGTACCCAAATGGTATAGCAATCAAAGTTTTTTTTTTAATTTTAGAACCATGTTTCAGTTCAAAAGCAAAAAACAAAACATGTTAGTGCAGTACCAGTGAAAGCAATTGATAACAAAGTGAAGAAGAAAAATTATGCACGTTGCCTGGAGAGTGCACCAGAAAAACAAAAAAAAAATATTGTTCATGGTGAAACACAGTAATTCATGTGACTAACAGTATCAGAAACAAAAATGGTTACCTGCTCTTCTTCTTTCAGCATATGCTGACAAATGGAGGACTGCATGGTGCCGATGCAAACTACAAGTTCCTCAAAGGGCTTCAAACCACTTTTATTTTCCTCCAATCGGTCCAACCAATGAAAAATAGTTCCAAAGAGGTCATTGATGCTTTCATGCTCAAGCGAATATGTATGGGCAACATTTCTAATGCAGGTATCTAATGCAAGAAAGATAACCTGCCACATGAAAACAACTCATAATTGCTAAATCATATACATGAACAAGAAGCACAAACTTAAGAGCATGAAAGTCAAAGTACATGGCGTTTTGAATTTTAAGAGATCAAAATCTCACTCCCCTGCTTTCAAATTATGTCCCAAGTAAATATAGTTACTAACGTGCATCAATCAAGCAAATTAAAACTAGCGGTCCCTTATCAGTTGTACAATCTGTGGAGTATTTACATATGTTGACCATCTATCTTAACAAACCCAACTATGAAGGGATGAAGCCCGACTTATTAGCATTCCTAAAAGCTTTGACTCAAGGAAACTTCTCCACAAATAAACTGTGGTGACTATGAAAGTCAACTTCATGTATTTGTTAGCTCATATTCTTTGATTAAGTAATTAAATAATTATTCAGAAATGAGAGAGGCTGCTGACCTGAATTTTGCCAAGTAAACATTACAATTCCCCACCCCCTCTGAAATAACCAATTGCTCATCGGATTTAGAAATATCACCAAAATTCAATTGCATTTTCTGCTTGTTTCCTTAGAAATCTAGGGAACAGATAATAAATTCTATCTCGATCAAGCCTAATTCTGTCAAATGCTAGTGCTAAATTTTACTTTGCATAACTACGAAAAAAAAAACCTTTTTTCATTTATTTCTCTTCTTCAATTTTCTCAGCAACCACAACAAAAAAAAAATCACAATAGATAAGCTTGTGGTCGGTTATTTATATATACACACACACCTCATCTTCGGTAGCTGCGTGATACTTATACGCAAGTTTGAGAAAATCGAATCTTCGACGGAGCTCAACTACCAGCTCGGGTCGACGAGCCTCACTCTCAGCCTCGGAGGCCGTGACTGCCAGACGGCGGAGGTCAGCTATCTCCACCCGCAGTGCCTTGTGGAAATGAACAAACAAAAGTATGGGAGCGTCTGTGAGCCGGACATTGGAGAAACACTCCGCCTCCACCACGACCGGCGGCCATGGCGACTCCGCATCTCTCTCCTTATCCGGCGGTAATTTCGGAGAATCGCCGACGCCGGAGCTGTCCATATAATTGTAACATTAACGGAGGCGATCGAGAGAGGGGGGGGAGGTTTGGCATCGGAGAGGTAGAGAAGGATATAGCTGCAGGAAAGTTTGGGATTAGGGTCTCTCTGTAGTAAGATTGCTAGATTGATTATTTTAAAAATTATGATGATCTGATCTGATGTATTGATGATTTGTATATTTGTCTGCCACGAAGCGCGATTGAGACGTTATACCTAGCAGCTTTGTTTTTTCGCCATTGACTTTGGAATCCCAAGCGCGCGCCAATTCTAATTTCTAAATAAGTTTGTAGAGATGCTTAGGTATTTTCCAAGCACCGGTTTCCCACGCCCGTGATAGTAGGATCCATTGTGATTATCATGGTGGATCTCTCTTTTGTGCTTTTGGAATCGGACCACCGCATGGATACCTAATAATTTCTCATAAACCTAATTGGAACCAAGTTTATAGTGTTGGAGGATTAAGCTAGGATCGAGTCTCTAGTCGAGAAGGATCGAGTTTTTGGTTGAGAATGGATTTGGAATCGAGCTAATACCAAGTCTAAAAATGCTTATCCATCAGGTCAAGTTAGGGTTAGAATAATAAAGATTGAATTAAAGCATAGCATTTTTGAACCAAAATTGTTATGATTAAGCTATGTTTAAGTATGAGATAGTAGAATATTGGATTGATTAGGTTCAAGGTTTCTGAGTTGCTCAAGAACTCATGATTTGAGATGGATTTGAATCTATATATCAAGTATGAAACTCAAAAGATAAGTATGAAACTTCAAGAATAGAGTCAAGATTAAGTCATGAATTAGAAACTTAGGTATTGATTTCTAAAAAGCATAAAGGGCAGGTTTAAGTTTTAGGTTAGGCTGGAACTATTTCATGAGCAATAAAAAGAAAGGTCAGGCTAGAACTAAGAGTGAGTTTCAAATTATGGTAGATGTTGTATTTTTTTATTTAAAAATATATTAAAATTATTTTTAATATCAGCATATCAAAATAATCTAAAAAAATTTAAAAAATATAATTTTAAATAAAAAAATTAAAATTTCTCAAATAACAAGTTGGATTGCAAAAACAAACATTATTTATATCATAAGTAATGATGAGGCTATTTAAGTTTGAGCATAGGGCATCTTAGGTTTGAGAGTGAGCCAAGTTTACAATGTCCAAAGGTTGGATCAAGTTTGGAATAGGATGATGGTAGGTGAATAGCATATAATATTGGGTTAAAAAATACTTCAAATTAGTAACGACTAGATTCAGGGCATTTAAGATTAAGATTGATGTATTTTTGGATTAAATGGGAAATGGGTAACAAACTCTTAAACTTCAAATAACATGAGCATAAATATTCAATTAAGACCATGTGTATTTTACAATATAAAAAATAATTATCCAGCCAAACAAGTCTTTAATTTTTGAAAAAATAACTTAAAAACAAAAATAGAAATGATATCAAATGCTCTATTTTTTAATCTATTTCTCACATTTTGGATTTGAATGAAAAGGAAAGGGTTAAAAAGAAATTTCTTGGAAATTGTTATAAAACCTATAATTATATATATATATATTAAATGATCATTATAATCTCTTGAACTTTATGACTCTTGGGTTTAGTTTCTTGGTTTTCCATGATACTTAGGTTTTTAGTGTCCTTTAATGTTTCTATGTTTTTTCTTATAAATAGACTATTTGTCTTATATTCTATATATTAAAAAAAATATGAATTTCTCTTTTAAGTTTTATTATGAACATATATGTTCTTAATTGGAATTTTGGCGTGCATGAAATCTTATTTTACATGGCTTGTATCAATTTCCATATATATTTTTTTCATCATTGTTCATATTTTATAAAATATATTTGGTTTTGAAAATTATTTTGGCATATTTTCTTCTTTTTTTAATTCATCAAGATTTAAAGTTTTTATAGAACTAGTATTGTATATCCCTAAAGAATTAAATAAATTAAGTACAACTCTTTAAGAACTAGTATTTCTAAAAAACTAATAAACATTACTCTTAAAAGATTGATTTCTTTTTCTTTTTATATTCATGATTTTATTTGAAAAGTTATTTCTTTTTTTATATAAATAACATCTAATTTGATGAAACTTGGATTTACCGTTATTGATATCTCTAGAAATGATTATTTGTTATGGATTCTTGGCACTAAGATTCATCTGAAAACTATGAATCTTACAGAGACCATCACAAAAAAAATAGCATATCTTTGCAAGATCACACAAAAGCAAAAGCAATGATTTTCATTAGCCACCATCTTCATGAAGGATTAAAAGTTGAATATCTCATAATAAAAAAATCCTCTTATTTTGTAGCAAAATCTAAAGAAAATATATGACCATTAAAAGTTTAACATACTTCCTCAACCTTGTTATAATTGGTTGCGCTTAAGATTGCAAGATTTTAAATCGGTTATTCTGCTCTTTTTAAAATTATCTCACAACAAAATTTTTGAGGTGAAAATATTACAGAAAACCAAATCTGAGAGAAAATATTCTTTACTTTTCATTCCTTAAATATTGTTCTGCAACGACAATATAAAGAACATAATTTCAAGAGGTATTAAAAACTAATTTCATGTATTCTTGTGGCTAAACAAAATAACGAGTTTTTGATGAAAAATCATAAATCTCATCCCACAAGTTCTAGATCATTCCTTGAAGTGAATAGAACCTTTGTCCAAAAGACAAGAAAAAACCAATGGTATAGATATGAAAAAAATAAATAGAAATAGAGAAAAGATAATATGTTAAAAGGCAACCTATCATGTAACACCCCACCCCACTAGTAAGATATTGTCTGTTTTGGCCATGAATCTCATGAATTTCTTTTTAACAACCACACATCTTATTAGTCAAGGTGAGCTTGCTCATATAATGTCTTCCTCTAAGTCCTTACCTGTCAATGTGCAATATTAGAATTTATCCCCTTTAAGGAGCTCAACGATCCCGTCGACACTACCAGACAATAGTGAGCTGAGCTCTGATACCAATATAACACCCCACCCTACTAGTAAGATATTATTTGTCTTAGGCCATGGACCTCACGGATTTGTTTTTGGCCACCCATGACCCCAAAACGTGTTTTACTAGTTAAGATGAGCATGCTCATATAGGCCCTCCTTCAAGTCCTCACTCGCCAATGTGGGATATTACACACCATTTACCAAAAATGGAGATATAATAAATTCAAACAAGAAAAGAGAAAGAATTTGCATCAACCTAAAAATAAGTGTCATGGGCGTGGTATACATAGTCATTGATTTCACACTTGTCATATGCTAAAACATCTCACAGATTTATATCAAGCCTCTTTGAAATAAAATGTAGTTAAGACTAATTTTATTCATAAAAATGATTTTTAAGATCATAATATTTGTATTGATGTTAATGTTTATCTTGATGTTTTTTACTTCTTTGAAAACCTAAATAAAACATATAACATGCTTAATGGTGGAATCCTTGAGGATGATTAATATTCTTTATTTGTATAAAGGTATTTACTTTATTGTATTTTTAATAAACAATGTTAATTTTATTTCAGTTAAATAATAAACTTTAATTATATTTTGAATAGAAGCGTGATTTTCACAATGGAAATTTATGTTTGGTAGACAATGCACCAATGCAAACAGTTCTTAAGGAAAAGAAATACTTTGAATATTTAACATTAACAAAAAATAATATCACTATAATATCAGGTCCAACAAACATGATTAAAGGCTTTGAAAAATCTAATATTTTGTTACAAAATAACACAAAACTACGTATCAAAGATGCATTATATTCCCTTGAGTCTAGAAAAAAATTACTCAATTTTAAATATATACATATTAATGGTTATCATATTGAAATAATAGATGAAGATAGAAAATAATATCTTTATATTATTTCACGTATTTCAGTCCAGAAGCATGTTCTTGAAAAATTGTTTGCTTTTTTTTAAAAAAAAAATTATTATATGTTCATGAAATCTATTGAAATAAATGTTATGATACACTAATAGTGTTCCGATTTAAAAACATTTATGTTTTGGCATGATCGACTTAGACACTTGGGATCAATAACAACGAGAAGGATTATTGGACATTCATATAGACATCCTAAAAATAAATTAAAGATTCTTTTACTAAGTGAAAATATATGTGCTGCATGTTCTCAAGATAAATTAATTACCAAACCATCTCATCAAATGTTGTTATAAAATCATAATCTTTTCTTAAAAGAACTCAAGGATATATATCTATTTCCTTACTCATTTTATGCTTAAAAAAGACTCCAACCAGTGATTTTGGAAAGAAGAATTCCTTGCCAGACTGCTTATATGAACCTATTCATCTACCATGCAGACTTTTTAGATATATTATGGTATCGATTGATGCATCAAGTACATAGTCATATGTTTGTTTACTTTCTAGTTGAAATATTGCATTTATTAGATTAATAACAAAAATTATTAGACCACGGGTGTAATTTCCTAATTATCCAATCAAAAAAATTTAATTAGATAATATTGGTGAGTTTTCTTCTCACTTCTCAAGCATTTGATAATTTTTTTACTTTTATTATAATTGATGTTGAACATCTTATTGTTTGTGTACAAACTCAAAATAGTTTAGCATAATCATTTATAAAACACCTTTAAATAATTGTTAAGACTATTACTTATAAAATTAAAATTGTCTACATCTATTTAGAGACATGCTATATCACATATTGCACCGTTGGTTAAAATTAGACCAAGTTCTTACCATAAATATCCTTATTTGTAACTTGTTTTTGGTATATCACCAAATATATTTCATCTATGAATCTTTGGTTGTATGGTATATTTGTTTGTAGCTCCCCTATAAAAAAGTAAAAGTTTATAATATTAAATAAGAATTGTGTTGGTTTTGATTCTCCATCCATTATTAGATTCATTGAACGTTTGACTAATAAATGAATCTAATAATGTTTTTAAAACATGTTTTGAAAACTGTTATTTTAATGAGAATATTTTCTTGTCATTAGAAAAAGAAAAGTTAGTGTCTATGCACAATAATAAATTACTTAGAATAATATGAAGTTATCTCATTTTGATTCAATGACAAATCAATATGAACTTCAAGTTCAAAAGATAATTTATTTTTAAAATAGTGCAAATCAATTATTGGATGTTTTCATAAACAGTAAAAAAAATGGTTAAATTCCACATTTCAACTGCAAATGCTTTATCTAGAATTGAAATCTCTAAAGAAAAAAAATCCAACATAATAATAAATGAATCTATACCAAGCCTGAAGCATGAAAAACTTATTGGCGCTGAAGATAAAAATTATATAAAAAAATTAAAACAAATAGATTATATTACTTTTGAAGAGTCCTCATCCACAAAAAAAGACAATAAATATTATGTCCAAACCATTTCTTAATATTTATTTTCATGAAGAGAGATTTTCTGAAGAGACATTTCCTAAAGAGATTAAGGTGAATGGAAATAATGAAATCTCTATAAACTATATTCATACATGAGAAATTTGGGATCAAATTTCTTTTTTATAAATGATGTGTTTGCATTTAAAGTTGTTTTTGATATCACAAAAAATGATGATGAAATTAAACCACAAATTATCAAAGAATATCAACATAGAAATAATTAGCCAATGTAGAGAGAAGTAATCTAAATAAAGTTAAACTCAGTTATAAAGCGTGAAGTATTTTAATATATGATTTATATATCTAAAATTATTATACTTGTTGAATATAAATTGGTTTTTACTAGAAAACAAAACGAGAAGAATAAAATTATGTAATGCATAATTGAATTCCTGGTTATATCCGATAAACAACCAATAAAACCATTATCATAAAAGAATGATGCATATTAATTATTAAAAAATTAAATTATTAGTTATTCAATTTTTTTTATTATGGCCTTGATTATTTCTTTAAATCTTTAAATCAATCAATTAATCTCTGTGTCACCGATTACTATCAAGCACTCCAAGAAAATAAAAAAAATAAGAAATATAAAATTTCAAATAATAATGTTATATTATTATCTTTATACCTTGTTAAAATTATTTAAAAGAGTATGAAAAAGTAAAGGACCCTACACTGTTTTTTCACATATCATGTAAACTGTAATAACCTATTGCAAACAATTTTACCATCAATCCTGTAGTGATTGTTAGTTTAGTTAGAAAATAACAAATTGTTTACTTTCAATATCATAATATTATAAAACCTTCTATCAAACATATTTTATTCAGAATTATTTTTTTATTATAATGATATTGTATTTTTAATTTTAAAACAATATTATTTTAATTTTTTTAAAAAAAATTAATAAATTAATTTGATACATCAATCCGTAGCTCAACTTGTCAATTCTACATGTGAAATCCATTTAAAAAACATTTGAAATAATAATCTATTTCCTCTTAAAAAATTAAAATAATCAAGAAAATATTTTTAAATAGTAAAATTGCATATGTAAAAACAAAATGATGCATGTATTAAAATTCGAACCCATCTCAATTTGCTAGTGGTAAATAAACCTCCCACTACAAAATAAGAGCAACGTTAGAATGAACCTTTAAAACAAATAACACGACATGCAATTAATTACATTTTATTAATCTTTGTGATAAGTCAAACGCGGCAATAACTTTGGGACAAAAGGAGTATTATTTTGGATTTAGAGGGATATTTTGGGAATTCTACTAGAAATATATCTAGTAATGATAGATATTCATTCGTGTAATTTCAATTATCATCACTATTAAAATTTTGCATATTTTAATTTGTAATATAAAATTAATGATACATGCGGGAGTATAATTGATGAATACATCAAAAGAGAATGAAGAAATAATAATTTTAACATTCTTATGGCATTTCCCTTAAATCATGATTTGTTTTATTTGATTTTTTGAAAGTATAATAATAATAAAAATTAATAACTTATACATCATATATAGTAAATTAGCATTCCTTTTACACGCATATATATATTACACCACACCTATATTTTAATCGAATCTAATTCAAAGATGCAATTAAAATTACAAAAAAAAAAATAATAATTCATTTGTTTTAGAAAGTAAGTAGAAAAGTGAATTTCTAAAAAGTAAATTATTTTTTAATATTTAATAATTTTATAAAAAATAAATTAGAAAGGATTTTCTGGTGTTTGGTTAGATTATGAAAAATGAATTCAAAAATATTTTTTTAATGTTTTAATTTTATTAATTTTACTAAAAAAACAAGGATCAAATCTTGCAGATAAAAAAATTAGAGGATGAAATTAAAAAAATATATAATTTATTAAATTATTTTAATTAAAATAATAAAGACCAAATCTAATAGATAAAAAATTTAAAAGATGATGAAATTAAAAAAAATTTCAAATAAAAACAAATAGAAATCAAAAGAATAAAAACCAAATATGATACACAAAAATTTTTAATTAAAAAAATAATAAGATAAAAACAAATAGTAATAAAAAGAATGAGGACCAAAATGTATATAAAAATCAAATCTAAGGGTTAAAATTGAAAAAAATAAAAAAATATATAGCAATAAAAAAAATTGAGGATCAAAATTGATATAATTAACAAATAAAAAGATATTTCTGAATTTTTTATAATTTTTAAAAAGTATTTTTTTACTTAAAATAAAAGAAAACATTCTCTTAAAAACCAAATCAATTTTTTTAACTAAAAAATATTTTTTATTAATTAATTTTTTAATAAAAAATAAAAAAATATATTTTTCATGAAACAAACAATGCCTTGATTTTTTTTATTTTCTTGCTTTAAGTGAGATCCAAGTCCTAATGGAAACAATGTTCTTAATTAAAAAAAAAATGTAACTAATAAGGATAGTTTAAGTTATATTGTTCTTTCCAATTAACTTGAAAAAGATACTAGATGTTTTGGCGATCATTTTGGTTTTGTGACCATGCAAATAAAAAAATTTAAAAATAAAGAGAAAGTTAAAATATAATACAGCACAACATAAATAAAATAAACATATTTTACTAGAACGAAAATATAGATATTTAATCTTAATAAAGAAAAATAAGAATCTTTTATTCTACTTTTAAAAATCCAAAAATATAAAAATGTCCATTTAAAAAATTCAAGATAAAAAAAATATAAAACTAAGGTTATATGTATTTTATTTTATTCCATTTATAGTGAGAGAAGGTGTTTGAAAATGTGATAATAATTGTTTTTAAATTATTTTTTATTATAAATATATCTAAAAAATATTTTTTATTTTTTAAAATAATATTTTTAATATAAATTAACTTTAAAAAATTACTTTTTATAAAATATTATTTAAATCACAAAAATAAACAACATTGCATGAGACGCCATCCGAAAGCTCAAGTGCTCAACTTTTCTCTATCTAATCAAAGGAGTGCAACTTACGCCATAATTAAGAGCGTGGTTTATAACCTTCATCTCTCTAATTAACAGAGTGATTATCTTAATGAGCTTTTGAAAGAATCATAGCCTTTCCGCTTCTTGCCAAATTGGTTTTGGTCGGACTTCAGAGAGGGCGTTGTTCACGCAGTTCGTACATTGTCGTCGCCTGTGCCCGGGTCAACCGTGAAGTTTTTATATTTTTGCCAGCTTTAAATTTTAGTGTCGCCATTTGTGCAAGTGTGAAACTGGGGTCCGCTGCGTGCCGTCCTCATGCCTCCACGTTCCTTGCCCCAGGTCCGCCGGAACCTCCCGTGCCACAGCTATCTAATTAATTAAGATTAAAGTTTAAATAAATTAATATATAAAAAATAAAGAATTTCATATAAAATATAAATTTTATATTATACGTACTTTTCAATTTTTCAAGTTATTTGCTGAGTAACAGAAATCTATTTAATTGCATGGCTTTGATTTATTGGATAGAATATTGTACAATATTCAAAATTAATACATATTTAAGTCTTAAAGTTGCATAGAATTAATATATTGTTGGATTTTTAAATTGAGATTTTATAAGATTATCCTATTTGATTTATGAAAATTAAATATTCTTAAAATTACATATAATTAGAAACCAGTACTTGGAAGCCACATAATGTTTGACTACTGCTGAAGAACATGTGGATATATAAATGAAATCTCTTTCCTTCTTTTGTGTTTTGATACTGAATCTTGATTATTAATAAATTAAGATTTAACTATAATTTAGAAATTTTATATGTTTTTGACATATTATTTAAAATATTTTACTAAATTCAATAATCAGTTCAATTTACATGCTACATTTTGTTGATGTAGAAACCAGTGCCTTCACACTCTGGGAAGGCCAAGTCTATTATCATTATCAAGTTGGGATTTCACTGCTATGCTGCTATTCTTAGGATTCTCGACTGCACAATGAACTCGGAAACTCTGGGCTGCTAAAAATGGAGGCTCACTATGAACATGTTAGTAGTGAGGTGAATGGTGGGAAAAGATGGGGAAAAAAGAGAGAGATTAAGAGTAAAATAGAATTCTTACATTTTATTACATCTTGTCAATATGATATACATAGATAATCACTTTATTTTATATATTATTACTAAATATAATTATATTTCGGTTTATTATTTGATCTCATCTCATTTATCTTAATTACTTGTGTTTGTTTTTATCCCAAAACAATAATCAATAGCTAGGTTAACTCGATTAATCTTCTACTCTCGCAACGCAACATAATACTGGGATAAAAATTAAATTTTCAAAAAGAAATTAAACAAAAAAATTGAAGTTAAATAATAAAATATTAAGTAAGAAAATACAAGTTAACTCTGATTAATTTGAATAATCAACACTTGGGATAACCCACCAAAAAAAAGTGAAAAAATTACATAACTCAACCAATAATTTAACGTTAAAGTATGAAGTTGTTAAAAACAATTACTTTCATAAAGAAATAAGGGAAACAAAATTAAGACAATTACGGTTAACTTGACTAACCTATTACTCGATAAATAAAATTATGATAACTTAATAAAAAAAGTGAGAAAAAAAAACAATGAAGCTAAGGGCTTAATAACTAAATGTTAAATAATAAATTTGAAAAAACAAAATTCAATAAAGAACTATTCTATTGGAAGGTAACCATGAAAAAATAACAAAGTAAAATATCTAACTATAAAATAATTCAAAATCCAAACAATACAAACCAAACATGGTATAAAAATGAAAGAAAATAATTAGGGGTTAAATTGAAAAACAAAAAAAAAACTAAGAAATGATTAAAAAAATTATTGAATGAATGAGAACCAAAACTAGATAAAAAAACCAAATAAAATAAAATATTAAGGAATAAAATTTAAAAAAAATGAAGAAAAAGATAAGAATATAGCAATCAAAATAATAAGGACAAAAAATAAATTAAAAAACTAATGCAAAATAATTAAAAAGGATGAAATTGCAAAATAAAATAAAATAAAAAAGTATAAAGCACATACATAAAGCAATTAAAAGTAGAAGGACTAAATTGAATGAAATATTTAGCGATGAAATTAAAAAAATTCAAATTTAAAAAAGTATTAAAAGCCAAATAAACAATAATTAAAAGAAGAATGATTAAAATCGATAAATTACAAACCGGAAGACCTAATAGTTTTTTTTGAAAGTTCAGGTGTGTTTTTCAAGGAAATGAAAGAGAAAAAAATTCACCACAACCCAACTATATCTTCTTCGTGAGCACGTGTTATACTATAAAAAAAAATTGATTTTTTTTAACAGTTTGGGGAATGGAAAGTAAACTTCCTTTTGATTCTTCTTAAAAAAAGCTTTTACCTTTTGAATCCATTTTTAAAAAACAAAAAAAATTACAAAGTTTGGAAAAAATAGTTTTTTAACTCTAACAATTTTTTTAAAAAAAAACTATTTCAACATTTACTGAAAGAAACAAAAAACTAGTTCATTAAAGATATTCTATTACTAAAAAAAATCATAAATTTTTTTCACTATCCGTGATTAATAGTGATGAATAAAATAGAATGGAAGACTCCTCTTTACTGTTTAAAATAAAAAAAAATCTAGAATATGTTTTTATTATGTATCAAATTTATGATTTTTATTAATACAAATTCAATTACCTCAATTTTCAATTGAAAATGTGAAAGAATTCCCAATTCGTAGCAAATGATTATCAACACCGTGGCAAAAATAGAACTTTAGCCATTACACAATCTCTCAAATGCCATTTGAATGGCACATAAACTATTATATGCTATTGAGTGTGCATTAATAATGTTTTAAAATAATATTTAAAAATTTAAAATTATTAAATCACCCCTAACAAAACCTAAAAATTATAATAAAAAGAATAAAAAAAATCAAAACACCTTTACAAATATCTTTTGTTTTTTTAAATTGAAAGGTTAATTTCACTATTTTATTGTTTAAAAAAAAGAAAAAAAATATGAAAAAGCCCCTTTATATATCCATATTTTGTTTTCTCTCTTAAGGGCATAACCATAACTCTATTGTTTATTTAAGTTATGTTTATTTTTTAAAAAGATAAAAGAGTCTTTCATCCAAAGATTTTTTTTTGAAGGAAAAATAGTTATTATACTATAACAAAAAAAACATGTCCAAACCATTTTATCCGCAATAAATTTTATAATGATGAATATATTCTATAGAAAAAATATTTTTACCCTGAAGGCTTAATCATTTTTTTGGTAAGAATAAATTTTATTTACACTAATTCAATCTACAATTTTATTTTTATGTCTAGAGCCATAGCGAACTCCTTTATTGTTTTTTGTTAGTACGAAGCCCGTCATTTTATTTCCTTTTTCTTTTTAAATTTTGTATTTAATAAATTTGAGCCCACCAAATTTGCTTGATAGTTTTAAAATATTAGGTATAATTCCTTGTTTAATATCTCATTTGTCAAGTCACATATTTAGTGAATTAATTCAAGTTATTTTTTTAATTAACATTTCTATTTAAACATTAGATTTGTTGGGTGTTGAGTTTTATAATTTTTTTATAATTTATTTTTTTATGATATTATCTCAGTCTTATAGCTTAAATTACGAATTTGACAAGTAATTGGTCGATTCTAGTTTTTTTTTTGCTCTTTTTGTAATTTTTTTTAAATTTACCATTCAATACTGAATTAATTTGTTATTTTTTCAGTTTAATTATTATGAGGTTGTTTATGTCTCACAACTAGGGTTACATGTTTGGTGGTTTGATCCAAGTTGACTTGAGTTGTTTTTTAAGTTATTTTTTAATCTTAGTTTTTATAATTTGTTTCTATTTGCTTTGTATTGGATCATCTCGATCTCGTGATCCAAATTACAGATTTAATAGGTTTACCTAGATTGACTCAAGTTATTCTATTGTTTTTTAATTGAATTTTTTTTCAATTACATCATTCAATATTGAGTTTATTAAAAATTAAATTTTATAATTTATTTTAATTTTTTATAAAGTTATTATGATCTTATGATCCGGCATGTTGATAGACAAGTGAACATGAGTTGATTCATATTGATTTAATATATTTTCATTTTAATATTTATAAAAAATAAATCTTATATTTTATATTTAGAATTAAACTATGTTTTTACTGATTATGTAAATTGTTTTTAAATTTATAAAGTTCATTGATTTATATCAAATCAATTTATATATAATTTAATTTTTTTTATATTAGAAACATTTAAATATTTTTTAAAATGTATAAATTGACTCGATGCACACCTTATTATCGTCGGCAAAAATCAGTTCGAAGCCTAAATTTCAAAGGTTGTACTCCAATTATATTGTTACATCCTCTCTGGTAGGTTACAGTCAAATAAGTCAATCCTTGTGTTTATACTTTTGCGTAGTTTTTCTTGACAAAAAAAAAATAGTATTTCCAAATTATCCCATGAATGGAAGGTCTCGTAATTTCTTTTCATGTCATCTTTGTGTTTATACATCACACCATCTTGCAGAAATAAAAAAATACCTAATTAACCATCTAGGTGGTGGCTAAGTGGCAAGGACTTGGGATCAAGGGGTTTGCTCCCTCTGTGGTCTCAGGTTCGAGTCCTTGGTTGCTCATATGATGGCCACTGGAGGCTTACATGGTCGTTAACTTCAGGGCCCGTGGGATTAGTCGTGGTGCGCGAAAGCTGGCCCGGACACCCACGTTAATCTAAAAAAAAAAATACCTAATTTCAATTAATGTCCCTGATATTATAAACAAATCCTATCCCTGTTCATAAGTTATAAATTATTCCCTATAATTTTGTAACACAAATTAAATAATATCTCTAAGTAAAAAAACTAATTAATTAATCATTTCCCTCATTTTCATGTTCTTTTGTAAAACTAGAAATACTAATTTATAATTTACTCCCCAATTCATCTAACCATTTTATATGAAAAAAAAACTACAAAGACGTTCCCCACTTATATATCAATTTTAATTAGGTCCCAAACTTTAAGATTTAATCAGTTATATTCTACAGAATCTAAACTTGAATAAATTCTCTTCATCCTAAAAGATATTAATATATTTTTTTTATGATGTAAATTGTTTCACTCGCCTGTGAAATCAAATCAAATTTAAGCAAAATATCTTTAATGTATATTTAGTCTCTTAAAATTAACCCCGCTTGTGAAATCAAACGTGATAATCAACTACTTTTTCTTTTTTAAAAGCTCTAAAACTTTGTTTATTTGATGAAAAGTAATTTTATTTTAAAAAGTAGTTTTCTAAAAAAATAAATTTTTAAAAAGTAAATTATTTTTTAATGTTTGGTAATATTATAGAAAATAAATTGAAAAACACTTTCTAATATTTAGCTATGTCATGAAAAACAAGTTAGAAAATAAATTGTTAATATTTTTTTAAAAATAATAAAATAATGAGGAAAAAATCATACAAATTAAAAATTTGAATGAGAATATAATTAAAAAAATATAATTTTATAAATTATCTCAAATAAAATAAATAACAATCAAAATAATAGAGATCAAATATAATAGATAAAAATGTTTAAACACGATGAAATAAAAAACTATAATTTCATAAATTATTTCATATAAAATAAATAATAATTAAAAGAATGAGGATCAACTCTGATAGATAGAAAATTTCAATTAAGAAAATAATAAGAGAAAATAAAATAGCAATCATAAAAATAAGAATTAAAATTAATATAAAAATAAAATTAAATAATTTCTAAGGGATGAAATTGAAAAAAAAAGATTCAAAACAAAATATATAGCAATCAAAAGTTTAAGGATCAAATTTGATATAATCAACAAATAACATGATATTTCTAAATTTTTTACAACTTCTAGAAAGCGTTTTCTGTCCAAAATAAAAGGAAAACACTTTCCTGTAAACCATGCCAAATTTATCTTTAATTAGAAAATATTTTTCGTTGAACAACTTTTCTAATAAAAAATAAACAGAAAAAAGTTTACAAAGTTGTTTTTAAAAAATCACTTTTCGTGAAACAGATAAGACCTAAGTAATTAGCTTTAAAATCAAAATATGACTAGGATGACTATAAATTTAATTCTCCTAGACTTAGTGTCTGAATAAATTTCTTCCTTGATTAGTTTTTTTACTGTGAGACCATGAGAAGCCAACATATTTGGTAAAACCATTGTTCTCTCAGTTCCTTAACTTAAAATCTATTTGGGAACGTGATGCAAATCGTATTCCCTTAAAGTTTGAAATTGTTTTTTGCTAAAAATTATTTTTTTATATATTTTCAAATAGTTTTAATATGCTAATATCAAAAATAATTTTTTAAAAAGTAAAAAAAATTATTTTAATGTATTTCTAAATGAAAAACACTTTAAATCACAATCGCTACCACAATTCAAACAAGCCCTTAATCAATTTACAAAGCAAGATTAAGGAGTTTGATCTATGTTTTAACAAGTCGATAGTTTGTATGTTAAGTGACATGATAAAAAGATTGATGCCTTCTCCCAAGTGTAGGAGTGTCGAAATAGTAAATAACCTGGAAAAACCAAAATCGAACCATAAAGAGATTAACTTTATAAATTATAAAAATAATAGTAATAGTAATAGTAATAGTAGTAATAATAAGAATAAGAATAAGTTAAAGAAAACTTTGAGATGTGAGATTAATATGAGGTTTAAACAGTGATAAAAATAAATGTTAAGGTTAGAGGATCTATTAATGATATTTTAAATAAGTATAATATAAACTCTTTTTATTACTTAACTGAAAACCACACACAAAGGAGGTTTCAATCTTATGATTTATCATTAATAGCTCATTATAAATTATTAACATAATTATATTAATTATCTTATTTAAATAACAACAAACTTTTAAATATTATGAGAAATTCATGATGCTAACTTATGTTAATAATAAATCAAGTTCCTTTCATAGCACAAGTGTAAGTTAGACCATACGGTTGGCTATGAAAGTATCAAACATTTGTTGTACTAAGTATTATACAACACAAATCTAGATTAACTATTTAACAAGTAAGGTATTAAAAATTAATAAAATAAAAATGATAAGACATTTTAATAACAAGTTGTTTAAGATATAGTCATTGAAGTTTATATTAAGTTTATATTATACTTATCCTAACACCATTATTGTAACATTTTTACCTTGACATAATAAACTTAACTAAACATAATGAAGAAGATAAACATAAATAAACAAAAGAAAAACATGATTATATAAGTATAGTAAAGGAAATGAAAGTCATAAATAAAAAATTAATGAAAGCAAAACTTAAGCATTACAAAAATATAAAGAAATAAAGCAAGAATATGATCTTAATCTAAAAACCAAGATGTCTAAATGCATGACAAATGCCTCTTTTTATATGCTAAAATTTGAAACTATTAATTTGATGACTAATTGTTGAGTGGGTGACCACATCTTGATTTGGTGACAGTTCTTATCTTCTTGTCTGAACAAAACCTCATTGTTACAATTAGAATTTGAATAAATAATCTTCATAAAAGTTTTAAAAAATTGTTTCATCTTTCTAAACAAAAAGAATCAATACATTTAGACTTCTAGAACTCGAGATGTGAGTTGAACACTGAACAATATCTTGATTGCAGAACAGATTCAGACTTCTCTTTTGATGCTAAGATTTGGACTTCCAAACAGCAAAATTAAGTCTTGGACTTATCATGAATATTTTAGGCTTATATCTTAACTTGATAGCCATATAAACCAAACTAAAATCCAAAATTTATAGATCCAGATATGACCCAATAATTGAATAGTGTTCCAATTTAAATTGAATCAACATCTTTTTTCTAAGTTTAGCTTTCTCTTTGTTTTCTTAATTTTAGTAATTAAACTCATAAATCAATCTTTTCATTTATGTGATAGGCATGTATTTAAGATAAACATTTACTATCAATTAAAGGTGTTTTATATTATTAGACATGTTATTATAAAACATGCTCTAGTGAAGAAGTTATTGATACTTCAAGTGCAAAATAATGATATAAAACCTTGATAAAAATATATGTTTAAATACTAATTATTAAGATTGTGAAATGTGGTGAAGGAAAATATACAATGAAATCGGTGGACAAGATATGAAAAGCATAGTCATGCAAAAAACCCTAGAAATTAAATGACGGGATGAATTCTACAATTTCTCAAAAAACATGGATATACTAGCTATTTGATCCACACTTCGTCATAGGTCGGATAATTTATTTTCAAAAAAGAATAACATATAGGCTTTGCCAACATATTTTTTGTTATAAAAAATTCTTAATTATAAACCAATAAATCTATATTTGATCAAGAGATATCTAAGATTAAGATATTTAATCTCGCAACACGACACAAGTACTGAATTGTATTTGGTAAGTTTGTTCCTTGGAAAAAAAATGTTTAATCAAACAATTATCTGTGCCAATAAAAAGGTACAAAAAATCCATTAGTGAAAGCTAATTTAATAAAATTATAAAACTTAATTATCAAACAATCTAATATTGAATAACAAAATTAAAAAAGTAAAAAACAAAAAAACTTGGTTAACCTGCTAACCTTGTGACAATGGACACAGGATTGTGATAGCTCCATATAAAGAAAAGTGAAAAAAAGCTCAAAGATCAATTCCAAAAAAAAATATTAAAGGAGTTCAATCTTAAAAAGGCACGAAGTTCAATCTTAAAAAAATCAGACGTCGAAAGATGAAATTAAAAATAAATTAGTTTTATAAAAAGACAAAAAACAAAGACTAAATAAATTTGTGTTAACATTTGAAACCTGTGACTTTGGTCATGAGGTCTAGACTAACACTATAAAAGAAAAAAATCAAAACAATTCTAGGGAAGAAATTGGGAAAATAAAATGTAATAAAAAAATCATCTAAAACAAAATAGACAACAATAAAGAGAAAGAGGACCAAACTTGACATAAAAATAAGTTAAAAACAAATGTTAAGGGATGAAATTGAAGAAAAAAATTCGATAAGTAAAAAGGTTAAAAAATCAAAAGGATAATGACCAAATTTGATATAAAAATAAAATTAAATCAAATGACAAAGATGAAATTAAAAAAATTAAAAAAATAAATAGCAATTAAAAGAATAATTATTAAATTGGATATCAAAAATAAATGATAGGACTCTTTCATGCTTTGGAAGGAAAAGAGAGAGAAAAGATGGAGGAGAAGAAAAAAGTTTATTGAGAATCAATTGTCACTCCACCAAGCACACGTATCACACCACCAAGAAAAGAACGCCAACACATTTCTAATGGCATTGCGGAAGGCAGCATTTGACCACAAAACACTGCTGGTGATGTTGCCTAAAGAGTGTCTGCTTTGTACGTACTAGTCACCTGACACAACCCAAAGATTGATGTCTTCTCCCAAACGCAAGAGTATCAAAGTAATAAATAATCTGGCAAGAGCAAGATCAAACCACAAACAGGTTAATTGCATAAATTATAAATAACAATAATACAACAACAACAACAACAACAATACTAGTAGTAGTAATAGTAGTAGTAGTAGTAGTAATAGAAGAAGAAAAAAAAAGGATGAATAAGTTGATAAGAACTTTGATATGGAAGATTAATGTAAAGATTAAACAATGAAAATAAATGTCAAGGTTAGATGATTTACTAATGGTATGCTAAACAATTATAATATAAACTCTTATTACTCAAACGGAAACCACACACAAATAAGATTCCAATTAGATTATAAATTGGTAATATGAGTATATTAGTTATCTTTTTCAAATAATACTAATACTTGTAAATATTGTTAGGTATTTATGATTATAACTTATATTAACAACAAATTAAATTCTTTTCATAGCACACGTGCTGGTTATACTATATGGTTTGTGTTATGAAAGTGACAAACATTTGTTGTATCAAGTATTATATAACATAAATTTAAATTAGTCATTTAACAAACAAAGTATTAAAGAGTAAACAAAATAACAAATACAAAACATGTTAGTATCAAACATTAAAATCCATGTTCAGTTTACACTATACCTATTTTTATACCAGCAGTGTAACCTTTTCACCTTAATACAATAAACTTAGTTAAACATAATAAAAAAGAGAAATATAAATAAAAAAGATAAGAACATAAATAAGATAAAAATTAACTAAATAAAAAAAAGAAATTGAACGGCATAAATAAGATATTAATGAAAATAAAACTTAAGCATTATAAAAATACAAAGAGAGAAAATAATAGCATGATCTTGATCTGAAAACCAAGATGCCTAAATGCATAGCAAATGCCTCCTTATATAGGTTAAAATTGAAAACTATTGATTTTATAACTAATTGTTGAGTAGGTGGTAAGTATTGACTTGGTGACAATTCTTATTTTCTTATCTGCCAAAAATATCATTGATAACGTCAAAATTTAAACCAGACCTTCATATGAAAGTTGTAGGAATGCCTAAATGCATAGCAAATGCCAAGATGCCTAAATTTAAACCAAGATGCCTAAATGCATAGCAAATGCCTCCTTATATAGGTTAAAATTGAAAACTATTGATTTTATAACTAATTGTTGAGTAGGTGGTAAGTATTGACTTGGTGACAATTCTTATTTTCTTATCTGCCAAAAATATCATTGATAACGTCAAAATTTAAACCAGACCTTCATATGAAAGTTGTAGGAATGCCTAAATGCATAGCAAATGCCAAGATGCCTAAATTTAAACCAAGATGCCTAAATGCATAGCAAATGCCTCCTTATATAGGTTAAAATTGAAAACTATTGATTTTATAACTAATTGTTGAGTAGGTGGTAAGTATTGACTTGGTGACAATTCTTATTTTCTTATCTGCCAAAAATATCATTGATAACGTCAAAATTTAAACCAGACCTTCATATGAAAGTTGTAGGAAATTATCTCAGCTTTTTAGAAAAAATATTAAGGTCATTTGGACTTCTACAACTCTAAATATGGGTTGAACACTGAATAGTATCTGGGTTGTAGGATAAATTTGGAGTTCTTCGTTGTTGCTCCAATTTAGACTTGAAAACGATGTTTTTAAATCTTAGACTCCACATGAAAGTTGTAGGCCTATATCTTACCTTTTCATCCATATAAAATATAACTAAATCAAGTTCTACAACTCTAGATATGACTCAATTATCAAATAATGTTCTAGTTTGGATTGCAACAACATCTCTTTTCTAAGTTTGGTCATCTCTTTGTCCTTTCAATTTCAGTACTTAAACTCATCAATCAATCCTTTCATTTATGTGATAAGCTTATATTTAAGATGAACATTTATGATAAATTAAAGGTATCTTATAATATTAGATGTGTTATTATAAAACATGTTTTGGTTAAAGAGTTATTGATACTTCAAGTGCAAAATAATGACTTCAAACCTTGATAAAAATACACTTTTAAGTTTTAATTACAACCATTATATTAATATTTTATATTTACTAACAGACCAAAGTGCCCCTTAATCTTCCCAAGTATAACAATAAAGCTATGAGTGAAAGTTGGAAAAGCCCTCTAAAAGGAATGTTTTTTTTTTTTGATACCAAGGATGGTTAAATAATCTTATTGTGCATAGAAAAAAATCTTCATAAAGCCCCTCTACCAACTTGATTATACAGAAAAATCATTACGAAAATACTAAAATGTCTTTGACCACTAGCGAATGAGATTTTACTTTTTAGTGGTAATTTAATCACTTCATTGTTCATAAAAGCTTAAAAATGAAATAAAATATTACACATTAGATTTAAAAAATTTAACTCTAGAGATAATAAAATTTGACTCCAGATATAGACCAAACACTAAACAGTGATTGGGCTGGAATACAGATTCAGACTTCTTTGTTATTGTTACAATTTGGACTTAAAAATAGCTTTTTTAAGTCTTGGGCTCTATATGAAAGTTGTGGGCCTATGTCTTACCTTTCCATCCATATAAAGTAAACCTAAATTTAAGATCTACAGCTCCAGATATGACCTAATTATAGAACAGTGTTCCGGTTTGGACTGCACCGACATCTCTTTTCTAAGTTTGGCCATCTCTTTATCCTTTCAATTTCAGTTCTTAAATTCATCAATCAATCCTTTTATTTATGTGATGAGTCTGTATTTAAAATGAACATTTACCACAAATTAAAGGTATCTTATATTATTAGATACATTATTATAAAACATGTTTTAGTTAGGGAGTTATTAATGCTTCAAGTGCAAAATGATGATATAAAACCTTGATAAAAATGCACTTTTAAGTACTAATCAATGCGCCTAAAAAATTACTTGATTTATTCCATTGCTAAATATAACATATTATCGATATAATATCATCTGTAATTCTGTTAGTGCATTAACAATAACAATGATATTTACAGTAATGTTTTCCAATTCTTTGATTTTGTTGGTAACTCTAATAGTAATAGTGACATTTGCAATAATTTTTTTCTAACTCTTTAGAATATACTAACAGAGTTATGCTATCAATAACCCCGTCAGTAATATATAT
>SRLM01000987.1:232088-292773 GCA_015708895.1 Populus ilicifolia
TTTATTAGATATTAAACTCTATAATTTATTTTATACGAGGTTATTATAATATTATAATCTAAATATAAATTAACATATTGCCTTGCGTTGACACAAAATAATCTAATTTATTTAACATTGAGTTTATTAGATATTAAACTTTATAATTTATTTTATACGAGGTTATTATAATATTATAATCTAAATATAAATTAACATATTGCCTTGTGTTGACACAAAATAATCTAATTTATTATCATTTTAATATTTATAAAAATATTATTTAAAATATTTATTTATATTAAATTATATTTTTATTAATATTCTAGATAAATTTTAAATCGGTCATCCAAGTCTTTCGGAGAATTGCTTTAAATATTTTTTATACTAAAATAACATTAGTAATATTTAAATGTTTTTTATATTAAAAAATTTAATCAAATCCGAGACAAGGATTTAGTTTGGATGTATACGAGAAAGATGCTTTTCTTAGAGGATAAATATTAGTGAAATTAGAAATATTCCCACATGTCCGTATTGGAGGTCGAATTCAAGCAGGGCCACCCTCCATCTGAAAGCAACATTGCCAGCTAGCTAGCTTAGAAACAGGTTGTGATTATCTGTGAAACGTCCTTTCTTCTTCTATTTTGTTTTTTAGTTTAATAAGGCAGTTTTAGTTATTTTTAATTTAAAAATTTATTAAAATAATATATTTTTTATTTTTAAAAATTATTTTAACATTAATATATTTTAAAATATTAATTTAAAATAAAATAATAATTTTTTTAAATAAAAAACAACAACTTTTCCATGTAAATAGGTGTGAACAGCTTGTTTTTAAGATTTGATGACCATCAGCTTTTAAAAGAAAAGCGTGCTAACACAACCTCACATAGATATAGAAAAGCTTTAAACCCAGTAAGAAGAAGAAGATGAAGATAGAGGTTGTAAACACGAAATGGATAGCCACGGTTGCAAGCATATGGATTCAAAGCAGCGTTGGTGCGTCCTACACCTTCGGTATCTACTCTTCCATCCTCAAATCGTCTCAAGGCTACGACCAATCAACTCTTGACACCGTCTCCGTCTTCAAAGACATCGGTGCCAACGCAGGCATCCTCTCCGGTCTCCTTTACTCCGCTTTCACTCTGCAAAATAACCGAAGAAGATTAGGTGTGTTTGCTGGACCGTGTGTTGTCCTCTTGGCCGGTGCAATCCAGAGCTTTTTGGGGTATTTCGTGATGTGGGCATCCGTTGTTGGGTTGATTCGCCGGCTTCCGGTGGCGGTGATGTGTTTCTTCACGTGGATGGCTGCTCACGCGCAGACGTTTTCTAATACGACGAATGTGGTGAGTGGAGTTCACAATTTCGGAGATTATGGTGGGACCATCGTCGGGATCATGAAGGTATGTCTCTTATTACCATTTTCTTGCTTCTTCTCCTGTTTTTTCGTTTTGACTGCTTTTTGGGTTTTGTTTTTTATGTTCTTGTTTGTTTGCTCGAGGCTAATCACAATTCAATTAATAATTTTTATTTTCTTGTTTGTTAATTCAAGGATTTACGTTTTTATTTTATCTATCTATCTATTTATTTTTTACTTATGTTCTTATTTTTATTTTTAGCTAGTGGAGCAGATGTGTTAATATTTTATTTTTTGGATTTATTGGTATAGAAGGTTATTGATATATTTAATTAAATGTTTGTCTAAATTTTTTAATTTATAAATAAATTCTAAAAAATATAGTTAAAAAAACTTATATATTTATTTTTTATATAAAAAAATTATTAACCGACAGTGAAATGCTGTTTAATTAACCAGTAATATATAATAGTAAAAGATAACATTAGGAGCTAGAAAATGGTGCTCACAATTTTGTTTTATTTTGTTTTTTTGTGTACGTCGCTTTCCCTTGATGTACCTAAGGTTGATTCATGGCTGCATTCATCACACGCCAACATTAGCCGATGGACTCGATTTTAATTAAAAGCTACTTTTTTTATATATTTTATTTTATAAAAATAACAATTTGAATGAAGATATAAATAAAGATTTTTAAAATAGATAAAAAAATTCTAATTAAGATTTTTTAATAAATCAAGGATAAAATTGATATTAAATAATGTTTAACGGGTTTAGCTTGTGCCAATTAAAACATTTTGTATTTCAATAGTTAAAAAATAAAAATAAGTGTAAACTCAAGAGTTGTTTGTATGTATGAATTAGCATATTTCATCATAACAATCCTGCACTTGAAATTTTCTTTTGCCTTCATTTTATTTTTAGAGAAACAACTTAAAACTTCTTAAATCATATATGAACACAAGAACAAGTGTTGACTATAAGGACAAAGGCACTTTAAATCAAAAGGGATAAACTTGCACTGTATTTATTCCTTAGGCTAAGAGACAATAGTAGGTAATTTGATAAGTGTGATTTAATTAATTATATTTTAATTTTTTTTAAAAAAATCAGTTTGAGTATTATAAATTTTAGAGTTATTAGAAAGCTATTTAATTATTAATTTTTAAATTTTTAAAAATTAATTAAATATATATAAACTAGCTGAACATCCATACCCATAATAAAAGAGAAAAGGAGAGAGAGAGAATCATTCTTGCTTGCTTTCTTTCTTTCTTCCTTTCACATCTCATCATTTAAAGATGCTGACTTGCACCGCATTTATTCTTTAAGCTAAGCAACATCTGGACTCATTTTCATAACACCTACTGTGCTAGACGTGTCCATATGGCAAAACGATCAAGAAATACATATGCTCTTCTGATCTTTTGTTAAGATTTGGTCAGTGGCTCATCAGAGCTTGAGCTCATGTCTAATACTTATTTCCTTTTGAATTTACCTCTAAAAGATGTAAGCACTCACATACTTCGTATACGTATATTATTAGATCAAACTGGCCATTTAACCCTTAATTAGCTGCGGGTTGTAGTTTTTTCTTTTAAAAAAATTATTGGATATATATATATATTTTTTTTTCAATGTATTTTTTATATGAATTTATAGAAAATCAATATAGAATGATATGATTGTATGAATTAGAATTTTTAATAAATTAAGTATTAAAATGTGAGATTTAAGAAAATTTATTTATATAAAAGAATCTAAAAAAAATCAAGGGTGAAATTTATTTTATTACAGGATAAATAAAAATTATTTGTTAATAATTATTATATAAAAATAATTATTTCCCGACTTGACTCTCTAATCCCTAGCCATTTCCTCTCTCTAGTTTCGTAACTAAGCTGGTTTTGAAAATATTATATATGTTGAGTGTTTCTTGAAAATAGAATATCGCGCTGTTAGAGACATCGCACTCTACTAAACTAGCATGCTAATAGCATATCTTAATTAATTATTTTTATTTAAATATACAATTTTTTTTAAAAATGATTAACATCATTTTATTCTGTATAGTGATCCATTTAAATCTTGTTATGATTATTTAACTTATTAGATTAATTAATAATTAGATAATTATCAATCAAATTAACTAGCTGTATTCAATTTAAAATTAAATAGGATTCCTTAATAGGTTAGTTGTATTGTATTTAAATTTTAATATGATTCTTAACTTAGTAGGTTAATTAATAATTATGAATGAGATTTTGTGAATAAAATGACAGTAAACCAGGTGTTTTGACAACTAAAAACTTTATTGTATTATATTTTAATACATTTTGAATTTTTTTTAATAAAATCACACACTGTGCATAAGAACAAAATTGACTCACATCCTTTATCAGTCTGAAAGTGAATATTTCCTTGCAATTAGCATTGTTTTTGAACGTAATGGCTCCGACTTGCTGTCCTCTCAACTTGTAGGACTACGACATTGTATGTGAGATTCAGGTGTGTGGGTTTCAATGCTCCCGAATGTGTTGTCCTCTTCGATGTAATATTCCTGAATCTGCATTTGCAGATTACTCTCTTTTTCAATGTTGTGCTCGAAGCATGCCATGCTCTACTGTTTCATGTAATTTACCATTTCAACTTCCTGTCCAGGGCTTTCTTGGTTTGAGTGGAGCAATACTAATCCAGCTCTATCAAACAGTGTGCAATGGTGATCCTGGCACTTTCCTTCTTCTTCTTGCACTGACGCCAACTCTAGTCTCTCTCTTGTTCATGAGTTTGGTACGAAACTATGACACAAACACAAAAGATGACAAGAAGTACTTGAATGCTTTCTCTGCAGTTTCTCTGATTATTGCAGCTTATCTCACAATCATCATAATTTTGGAAAACATCAGTAGTCTGTCATCATTGGCGCGCATAATTACGTTCACAGTCTTGCTGCTTCTAGTTGCCTCACCTCTTGGAATTGCAGTCAGAGCCCATAAAGAGGACTCTGATAGGTATGCTCAAGCGTTACTGGAACAGAGGGGTAGCAAACAGAACGCAGTGATATCTTCTGAGATCTGTAAAGCAGAGGATTCTATAGAATATCATGAACTTCCTAGTGAAGAAGGTCAAGCAAAGGCTGCTTCTGACGACGAAAGGCTGTCAGATGAAGGAAACATGAATCTCTTGCAAGCCTTACGTAGCGTAAACTTCTGGTTGTTATTTATCGCTATGTTTTGTGGCTTAGGTTCTGGACTTGCTATGATAAACAACATCAGTCAAATAGGAGAATCTCTGGGCTACACAGCCACTGAAAGAAATTCTTTGGTTTCATTGCTGAGTATATGGAACTTTCTTGGCCGTTTTGGAGCTGGCTTTGTGTCAGATATTTTCTTGCACAGAGGTGGTTGGGCAAGACCACTGTTTGTCGCTGTTACTCTAGCAATCATGACCATTGGCCATGCAATTGTTGCTGCTGGTTTTTCCAAGAACTTGTACTTGGGTTCGGTACTAGTTGGTGTTGCTTACGGTTCACAGTGGTCATTGATGCCTACCATCACTTCTGAGATATTTGGGGTGGGGCACATGGGGACTATATTCAACACCATTGCCCTAGCAAGTCCCGTTGGATCTTATACATTCTCTGTAAGAGTAATCGGGTTCATTTACGATAAGGTAGGAAGCAGTGAAGATAATACATGCTTCGGCAGTCGATGCTTTATGTTATCTTTTATGATCATGGCTTCTGTTGCTTTCTTTGGAGTTCTTGTTGCTCTCCTATTGTTCTTTCGGACCAGGAGGTTCTATAAGTCGGTCGTGTTCAGGCGTTTGCAAAATTTGTAGAGACCATGAGAGGTGAAGGTGGAAGGTTTTGGGAGACAGAATGTATGTTACAGTCAATTTTCCTGTTCAGGTTGGCGTGCATGGCGAGGTGCAGTCCGTTTTATATTTTGGTTTCTTATTTATTTTATTTGTTTTTCGAGTGTTTGATTTCTTTCTTTCCTTTCTTACCCTTTTTTTTTTCTCCGGTTCTTGGTTGGGCATGATTTCAGGATCATCATTCTACTGATGAAAGTCATATATGATACGATCAAATCAGAGAAATTTTCAGCTTAATGTCAAGGATAAGAGTACAACCAGATCTCCTTGTAATCACAACAGCATCAGCACAATCACACATATATGACCATCATTCCAGCTTAATTAATGTCCTGATTGCTGTATGATTTTCTATCGTATTATAGCTGCATAATTTCTATCGTATAGCTATTTTGATCTCAAATGCTTTGTGTATTCAAGCTCTGCACGGATGAAAATCAAGCCTTTTGACATTCTAGAGCTTGGCCTAGCGGTGAAAGGGGCTTGTCTCCTTCCACTGCACCTGGGTTCGAGCCCTGGCGTGCACGCCTGTCACCCCCGCGGTGCCTTACATGCCTACTGGGTTTGCAGGGTATTCAGTGGGTCGTGGTGCGCGTAAGCTGGCCCGGACATCCCATGTAAATCAAAAAAAAAGAAATCAAGCCTTTTGGCCTTAATATTATACTTTATTCGTTCACTTTCTTTTCTGTTCATGGAATCAGAGCCTTGCTCTCTTATAATAGCCCATTTTTTCCTTACTCTAATCTTCCTCCTCTTATGCAAATCCAAAAAGTAACAAACTTAGAATTCACAATTAAAAACAAATTATAAAGTTAAAATTAGATGGATAGAAAAATAATTATTTAAATAAAAAAAGTGAAGTTATTAGAAAAAAAAATCTTAATTCATTGATTATAAAGAATTAAGAATTGAAAGTATTTGGATAAATACTATAAAAAGATAGTTATTTTTAATAAGTTTTGAAGAATTTGATGAACAACCAAGGGTATCAGCAACTTTATAAATACATAATATTATTCTAAAAATATATATATAAATATAAGTTGAATAACTTCATTTAAATTATGTAAAATGTAATAAAAAAAATATAAATATAAGTTGAATAACTTTATTTAAATTATGTAAATGTTTTGAACAAAGCTGGAAAAACAACAATAGAATTTTAAATAAAATAAAAAAAAATTTCTATCTTGTTGGCCCCAAAAAATTAATCTAACTTTATAGGGGATATTTAGAATCTTCTAGAAAAATTTCAACATGATCCAACAATTAAATCAAAAGTTATGTTTGTTAGTATAAAACTATGTTTTAGAAAAAAAACACTCTAGTAAAAAAACATTCTAAAAAAAAACTCACAAAATAAATGAAAATATAAGTTGCTACCGCTTCTTCCCATGTTGTTAAGGATACAAAATCTCTAATGTTCTTGAATAATAAAGAAACCTTGCCAAGAAAATCCACAAAAATAAAAGAAAACACAAATTGTTACCGCCTCTCCTTATGTTACTAAGACTACGAGATGCTTTCAACCATATAATGATCTCTTTTCTTTGCATGAATTACATTAATTAAAGGCTTATTATCTTTTATTGAAGTCTAAAAACTAGATTTAGTCTAAATATCTTAAATAAACCCATTAAGTGTCTCTTTATTTTTTTTTACCCTTGACCTTTTAATTAGTCTAATTAACACCTATAATGAGTCTTGTGGTAATACTTGTTGATTATCATCATTCCCCATCTTTGCAAAAGAATTAGTTAAATTAATAATACAGATATCATCTATAGGTAATACATCTATGTAATCACGCAACAAAAAATCATTGACACTATTTTTTATAATCTTGTTATTATATAAAAAATTATTTTCTTGTATAAAAACTTTTATGCATCATTGTTTTTTCTTAATCATTTTTTTTCTTGACAAGTAGTCTATCTTTTTTCTCTCATGTTAACCATTTTATTCTAGTAAGTTAACTCCATTAACATATTCTAAAATTTCAAAATCCTAACCAGAATAACTTCACTCACATGTATGCAAACATGCACATGAACTTCTTAGCCCTGGATTCCACTGAAGCTTATGCCCTTGATTATTAGAACAACTTTTGGATCATAACCTTCATCGGGGGTGTTCATTGTAGTCTATTTTGATAATAATTCCAACTTGTATATCATTAAATTTCAGGTTCTTGTAGGTTATATATTGAACGTATCTATTTTTTTTAGGGGAAGTTTTGATCTGAACTGCACACCATAAGCTCCATATGAAGAGGTTTTCCACATTAATATTTGATACCCTACTTGACATCTCATTGTCAATTTATACATTGATGTTAATTATAAAACAAACTACAAAATTACATATGAGAATATTCATTAAAGATTGTCCATATGTAATTCCATACTGATCTCATTTACTCTTTATTACAATTACATCATCCTCTACACTTATGTAACTGTCTTCAGCTATCATGGCCAACAACATCATCCTATTTCTAGTGCAAGTCATGAGTATGATTCACGAGATATATTTTATTACTCTCAACAAAATTCTTTATTTAATTAGCAGTATGACTATTCTTCAAGGCTGTCACATATTTTTTTTATCAATTATATGATAAGTTAGGACATAATATATAAACATATCACTCTTGCCCGAAGACTTTTTAGCTATATATGGATTGTGTTTCCAATTCTTCAAACAAGTGTTAGACTTAAGAGCTAAAAATTATCTTACATTTGATCAACAAAATCTTTTTATGCTCTCTAACTATGTTCAAAATAAGAATGTGATTGTTGAAAGTGATAACAATAAGTGGCAAAGGAATTCCAATCTTTATGTTAGTTTTACTAATATTGACTTATTGACAGTCTCTTTTATATTAAATAATATCTTGCATACACCTTCAATTAAAAAAAAAATCTTATATCCTTCTCTTAATTTTACAAACAAAATAATACTTTTTTTAAGTTTTTCCTCGACCATTTTCTTATGAAGGATCTAAGCAATGAGGCATCCTTGATTCGAGGTCAAATTAGGAACAATCTATATATGTAACTATGATATCTTTTGCCTACTAAGTCATTCTCACATCCTCCCACCTCTCTTATCTCTTCCTCTTAACTATAACATCAATGAATTGACCACCCATCTTTGTCTGTTTAATAGAAATTACTTGCAAGTTAAAATATTTATATTTTTTATCCTTTTATTTCTCAAAACTTTTATGACTCCTATTTATATAATAAAATTCATAAAATTCCTTTTCAAAGCACTTTAATAAGGTGTGATAAACCTTTTTAAGTTATTTATTTAGATGTTTAAGGTCATTCCTTGTTGTTTATTTTGGTAATTTTGATACTATATTTTTTTTATTTCACCGAATACACTTGATTGTATCATTTGAAACTTAAATCTAAAACACTTAATTTTTTTTTTAGCAATGTAAAACATTAATTGAAATTTTTACAATATCAAAATTAAAATGATATACATAAATGACGATGGAGAATGCCAAGCTCTTTCACATACCATAACAAAGTTTATCTTAACACATAACCTTTTCTCCTAAGACTCTGAACACATCAAATCAACTCAACTAAGTACAAACACATTGTATTATCAATATTGGCCTCATACTTCTTCAACAATTCCCCTTGAATTTTAGAGATTTTCTTTCCAAATCACCAAATACCTGGTTAATCAGGTCTCTACTCTAGTTTTACATAATCATATCTTTTATTACAAATATTTTCACTATTATTCTAACTATTAAGCTTTATAAGTGTTTGGTTATCTATCTTATCCTTGATTAAGGCTATATACGAAACATAAGTTAAAAACTTGTCCCTGACATTCCTTGGTTACTATTTAAAACTTCATGTTTTTACTTGTTTTGCTATTTTTATTAATAAATATTCATTTCTAAACATGTAAACACTTGTCAAAATTTCTTTACTTTAAAAAATATTTGATGACTCAATTTGTATATCACTTTATAGTCAATTTTAAAATGTATTTCTTTCTTTATTAAAAAAGTTCTTGGCAAGCAATTCTTATCCCTATACTCAATCTTCACCCAATTCCTCTTTTTATTTACTAAATACCTCTCTCACAAATAACTACCATGAACTTTGTATTTTCTAATTCAAAAACACACCCTTATCAATTCTACTTCAACATCTTATTGCTCTAAAATCAATAAAATCATATTTTAACCATTTATATTAAGTAATGTTTTTGCTTTGCCTCCACTCAAGGTGCTACCAATTCTACTTTAACTCATGAAATAATTCTCTCTCTTATCATTCTATATATTTATCTTTTTTGTCTCATTTCTTTTATATTGTTAAGAAAACATATAACAATATTTTCAAATCTAGAAAAAAAAAATTTTCCTCATTGCCAATACCTCCTCCCATTCACCTTAATCAAACTTTAAAAAAAAAAAGAGAGAGAAATATTAGATTTTTCACATTCACGAAACAAACAAAGCTCAATCTTAATGTTCATAGGTATTTTTTTCCAAAAGGAAATCTATTAAGGTGTTTAGAAATTTTATCCTGCTAAAAATATAGATCAAGGTTTGAAAATATATATTTTTTATTTTTTATTTTATTTTTTTGACTGATTAAAGGGTTTTTTAAGGTTAGAAATTGGTATAATGTGAGTTTAATAATATTTATTAGGGTTTTTCATGTGAAAAAAACAGTTGAAAAGGAGTTTTTAGGGTTTCAAAACTTGAACACTGACTTTTTTACAATAAAAGGTTATTAAAATCTAAATCAATAGTTACACTTTGCTTACCCACATAAACAATATATATATATATAAGAAAAATAGGGTAGATGATGGGTTATCCATCTTTAAAAAAATAAATATGTAGGCATATATATTTGACCTCTAAGACCTAATAGTATGGCCTCTTTCTATAGCTCTTTAGATTCTTTTATTTTCATAAATTATTGCTTTAAAATTTTAATTAAAATACATTTTAGGTAAACTAATTAAAATAATAGTTAAATTATTAGTCATTTTTCCATGGTTTTTGAGTAACACCATAGGTTTTTATGTTAATATTAGCAATTATATTTTTAATTATTATATACCAAATATACAAAACTTTTTTTTAAGAATATGCTCATGCAAATATAATGAAAGTAAAATTTATTTTTTTATTATTTTATAACACTAATTATTATTATTTTCTTTTAATCACACACAAACTATCAAGGTGTTTTTATTAAAAAAAAATGAATTAATAAAGAAAGGGATTTTAGATTAAAGAAATGTATTTTTTATAATTATTTCAAAATTTTAAAACTTTTATGAACCTTTATTTTAATTTTCATTTCTTTTTTCTCATAAAATGATATGTTANATCTAACAGTCACTCTATTTCGTTTTTTGTTTGTATAAAAAAATTATTTTGAAATTTAACAGTTTCAACAAGCTTTTATGGAGTTGGATGAAAACTATTTTACTATTTGTATTTTTTATATTTTTAAATCACATTTATATTTATAGTATTTACATGTATATGTAATATACATTAAATTTTTTCTCTTCAAAGTGCAGCCATTGTTTTGACAGTTCTTTACGAAGCATCTTTTTTTTCTAGTTGTAGTTGCAGTTGCAATTAAATTAGTTTAAAGACAAAAAAGAGATTTATTGTACTACATAAAGTTTATGGTATATAATGTAATTGTGTACATAATATAACGTTGTGATATATAATCTTGTAAAATAATTTTTTTTTATGTAAAACCCATTATATGTTTTTGGATTTCTAAAATTCCAAAATAAAATTTTGTATACCAAAAAAATTGAATTAGTTAAATGTGTTTTCTAAAATTTAGATATCTTTTTTTTATCTAAATATTTTTTTTGGTAACTTAGATATCTAGGTTGAAATTAATCATATGGGTCCAGAAATTAATAACCATGTAAGTTTCTAGTAATTCTAAAGTTTAAGAAATTTAAGTTTGTGATCTTTTGAAAAAAAATTCAGAGTCTGATTAATTATTCAGAATTTTTATTTAAATTTTTTTATTTTTTTATTTTTTTATTAATATGAGTATTTGAATCAATTTGTACACATTTAGATTAATCTTATTATTGCTAAAGTTAATGACCACGTAAATTTTCAGTAATGTTAACATTTATGAGACTCGAAATAGTAATTTTAAGATAATAAATCTAGAATTTAATAAGTTAAATTACACCAATTAAATTTTTTTTATCTAAATATCTTGATTTGAGGTTAGATAAATATAAAAATATTGTGATGAATTTTTCTGGTTGAGATTTATCATGAAAGTCTTTGACTCCTTCCTTTTCCTCATTTGCTTTATTGTATCTTAACCATATCAACCTGCTGCCGTTGGCTACCGGGCACAACCAGTGATTTATATGTTGATTATTATTTTTTTTTTAAAAAATATGTTTTTTAAAAGGAAAAAAAAAACACAGTTTTATTGGACTGATTCTTTTAATTTAAGAAATATATCTTAGACTGCTCCTTTTAATTTTTTATATGATTTTAACATGTTAATATATAAAATAAAAATAATAAATATTTTAATAAATTTTCATTGTCTACGCATTCAAAGCTACTTTTTGACTAAATAAAGCTTTCCAAAAGTATTAGACCATGACCCCCTTATTATTCAATTATTCCACAGCAGATAACATGTCGTCCAGCATGTTCCTTGGTTACTGTTCAAAACTTCATGCTTTTACTCGTTTTGATGCCGCCATTAATAAATATTTACTTCTAAGCATTAGAGGTAAACATTAGATCACTCAATTTCACTCCATAATTGATTTTAAAATTTCACTCTTTATTTGCTAAACATCTCTCTCGTAAATAACTACAGCCAACTTTGTACTTTTCAATTTAGAAACGACTTATCCTTCTTCACACACCTTTATCAATTCTACTTCGACATCTTATTGCTCTAAAATCAATAAAATCATATCTTAATCACCTGTATCAAGTAATGTTTCTACTCTGTCTCTATTCAAGGTGCCACCGATTTCACTTTAACTTGAGAAATGGTTCTCTCCCTTGTCATTCTATATGGTTATCTCCTTTATCTCACCCCTCTTATATTGTTAGAAAGTATAAAACAATATTTTCAAATCTATAAAACTTTTCTCTCACACCTCCAATACCTCCTATTAATCCTAATTAATTTTTTTTAAAAAAAGAAAGATGTTAATTTTTCACGTTCAAGAAACAAACAAAACTCAATCTTAATGTTCATAGGTTCATCTTCCCAAGAGGGGATCTATTAGGGTGTTTGGAAATTTTAACTATAGATTAAGGTTTCAAAATATAAGTTTTTCATTTTCATTTTCATTTTTTTAACTGATGGAAGGATCTTTTGAGGTTAGCAATTGGATTAATGTAGGTTTAATAATATTTATTAGGGTTTTTCAAATAAAAAAAGTTGAAAATAAGATTTTAGATTTTAAAACTTGGACCCTAACTTTTTAACAATTAAAAGTTATTAAAATTTAAATTAGTAGTTAACATTTCATTTGTCAATATATACAACTTATATTTTTATTTTTAAGAAAAATAAGATAGATAATATGTTGTATGTTCTTAAAACTAGAAAAATTCACGCATACATATCTAACCTCCAGGACTTAGTTTAGTTCATGTGGCCTCTTTTTATAGCCTTTTAAGTCCTTTTATTTTCATAAATTCTTGTTTTGAAATTTTGATTAAAATACATTTTAAGTAAAATAATTAAAATAATAGCTAAATTATTAGCCATTTTTCCATGGTTTTTGAATAACACTATAGATTTCCATGTTAATATTAGCAATTATATTTTTAATTATTATATACCATATATACGGAACTTTTTTTAGAAGAATATGCTCATGTAAATATTGAAAATAAATTTAATTTTTTAATTTATTTTTACGTAATTTTATAACACTAATTATTATCTTTTTTCTTTTAATCACACACAAAATATCAAGGTGTTATTTTAATTTTTTTTAATTTCTTTACACGCCATTATAAGTTTTAAAATTAAATATTGATGCTTTCCAATACAAAACATGCTTTTATTAAAAAAATTCATTAATTAAGAAAGGGATTTTAGATTAAAGAAATGTATTTTTTATAATTATTTCAAAATTTTAAAACTTTTATGAACCTTTATTTTCATTTTTTCTCATAAAAAGATATGTTATATTAAAAAAGATCGTTAAACATAATGTATCTTTTTCTTTGAAATCTAAATTCATACAAATATCTACTTTAATTGTAAAAAAACTACATAAAAAGACATATTAAAAACTGACCCACATCATCACATTGATAAATAACTATATATATATATATATATATATATATATATAAACTCAACATCTAACAGTCACTCTATTTGGTTTTTTGTTTGTATAAAAAAATTATTTTGAAATTTAACAGTTTCAACAAGCTTTTATTGAGTTAGATGAAAACTATTTTACAATTTTTATTTTTTATATTTGAAAATTACATTTATATTTATAATATTTACATGTATATGTATGTCTAGATATACAGTAAATGTTTTCTTTTCAAGGCGCTGCCATCGTTTTGACAGTTACTTGAGAAATATCTTTTCTTTTCTAGTTGCGGTTGCAGTTGCGGTTGCAATTAAAACTGCTTTAAAGACAAAAAAGAGATTTATTGTAATCTATAAAGTTTATGGTATATAATGTAATTGTATATATAATATAACATTGTAGATATATAATCTTGTAAAATATTTTTTTATATAAAACCCATTACATGTTTTTGGATTTCTAAAATTCCAAAATAAAATTTTGTACACCAAAAAAATCTAATTAGTTGAATATGTTTTTTAAAATTTAGATATTTGCTTTTTATCTAAATATTTTTTTTTGTTAATATAGGTATTCAGGTTAATTTACATTTGCATGTGTTTTAATTAATTTTAGAAGTTCTAAAATTAATGACCATATAAGTTTTTAGTGATTACGAGGTTTGTGATACTCAAACCAATGATTTTTAGGAAACAAACTCAGAGTTTGGCTAATTATTTAAGATTTTTTATCTAAATATTTTTATTTTTTATCTTTTAATTAATATGAATGTTTGAGTCAACTTATATGCATATTAAGTAACCCACGGGTCTTGAAGTTAATAATCATACAAGTTTTTAAAAGTTTTAAAGTTTATAAGATTCGAAATGGTAATTTCTAGATAATAAACCTAGAATTTAATGGGTTAAATTGTACTTATTAAAAAAAATTATTTAAATATTTTGATTTGAGATTAAATAAATATAAAAATATTATGATGATTTTTTCTGGTTGAGATATGGTTGAGATTTATCACGAAAGCCTTTAACTCCTTCCTTTCCCCTCATTGCTTTATTGTATCTCAACCATATGAACTTTATGCTCTTGGCTAGTGGACACAAGCAGTGATTTATATGCTGTTTATTATTTTTTTTAGCAGAAAAAAGAAAAAAAACATACCTTTTTTTTTTAAAAAAAGAACACGGTTTCATTAGACTGATTCTTTTAATTTAAAAAATATATATGAGACTGATTCTTTTATTTTTTTATGATTTTAACATGTTAATATATAAAATAAAAATAATAAATATTTTAATAAATTTTCATTGTCTACGCAGTTAAAGCTACTTTTTGACTAAACAAAGCTTTCAAAAACTATTACACCATGAACCATTTATTATTCAATTATTCCGCAGCGGATAATGTCGTCCAGCATTGATGATGGGCATGTGATGATACACTCCCCCATTTATATATATATACATATCAACAAGTGGGATGCGCATCATATCTCATTTATTAATCTTTTTTGTCTTTTCCTTCTTCTTTGATGGCATCATTGCTGATGAATCATCTTGTATTAATTCATATTTTGGATGGGTGTGAGCACATGCATACTGGACTCTTTCCTTGCTGGCTTCTCTTTTGAACGGTTTTTTTTATTAAAATAATTAATGGTTAGTAGGTGGTGCTAGGTGGGAATGTCCAAGAGGCATTTTAGAACTGTATTATAAAATTATATTTTTATTTAAAATTATTATAATGTTTTGATATTAAAAATAATTTTAATATTTTGTGAGAAATTACATCGGTGACTTTTTAAGAGCGGCAAAGAGTACTTTGTTGGCTTCTCTTTTGGACAGACAAGAAGTACATTAGTATTAATTAGTCCACGGGACATGACAACGCTGAATCTTATTTACACTCTTGTTTTTTATTTTAAAAGTATTTTTTTAAATATATTTTTATATCATTTTAATATATTAATATTTAAAAATAAAAAATTATTTTAATATATTTTAAAATGAGAAACAATTAAAAAAATTGCAAAAAAATAAAATAAAACACCCGGTATCATGCTATTCTAAAGATAAGGTAGACAGGGAGTCAACCGTGTAAAAGCCGCCCAATTTCTTATGAAAAATTGAATCCGTGAAGCTGACACAATGTCAAAAGCTCCTCAATTGGGAACTCTAGTGCACGATCAACGAGAGATGAATTAACAACTAATTTGAGAAATAAAAATACTTGACAAGGATTTCCCTTCTGGAAGTTGACTTTGAGGACAATGAAAGATAGAGCAGTTTGTAGGGGGCAGAGTGTTGAAAACCAGAAAGCTTTTTGTCCCTCTAAATTGTGTCAACATAAGACTTTTGCTCCCTAACATGTTCCTGGAATAGATAAGAAGGGAGAAGCTTGTACTGGGGCGATCTGTTTTCCTCTCTTTTCTGTTTGTTGTGATGGGAGCAGTTACTGCTATTTCCTTCCTGTTCTTGAACTTGCTGTTGCTGTTGCTTCCTGATCCTTCTTTATCTCATCCCTTGTGTACTGATTCAAGTGAGTTTTGGTCCTGTAGTGTTTAATTATTTCAGGTGTACTTGGAAACTTTATTGGCTTGTTTGTCATTCTCACTTTATAGGCTTCTTTGTCTTTTGTTGATTTTTTGGCGGGTTATAGGGGCGCCCTTTACCTTGAACACCACTCTGAGTTTTTGTCCTTACAATGGGAGCAGCTGCTGCAATTCCACACTTGATTTACAGTTACAGAAGCAATTTCAAGCTATGAACATCTCTGATGCTGCCTGTGCCTCACTTTTGAAATCCATCCTTTGTGCTGTAAGGCTTTTGTTTCACTTTTAATTTCGGCATAGGCTGTGGGTGCATTGGGGCGATTGTTACTTGATAATGACTTCACATGCTATCTCGGGGCTTGTTTCGTTTGTGTTTTCATTTTGAATAACTATGTTTTCATTTTCTATCCACCTTGTTTTCATATATAAAGTCTTGTATGTTTATGTATTGAATTTGTATTGGAAGCTGTTTACTGAAATTTTTTTTCTTATGAATTGCTGATAATCCACAGGATTGCTCTCTTACCTGAACCCAGATAGGTTCGTGCATAGTTGTTGGTTAGAAGAGTGCTAGCAGATTCATTCTTTATGGTTTTTCTTGGCATAAACTAATTGTCAGAGCACTCTCTTTTAATGGGCAATGCATTAAAATGTCCAAAATCAATCCACCCTACTTACGATTATGACCACTGACGATTTCATACTGTTAAGGATTCCGATACAAGCTCCTTGTCATGGTTACAGAAGAGATGCATAGATAGTCCCCACTCCCCATGTGTTATATTTTGCTTATGGACTCAAATGCCACTTGGAGGACAAAACAAAAATAAGCATCTCAAGCTCTCCTAGTCAATTTGTGATCTATTTCATAACGCCCTGTTATATCTTTTGCACATAACAATGCTCTGGACTTCTCATTTTCATTTTAGAGACAGCATAGATCTTGCTCATTCATGGTGAAGTGTTTCTTCTAATTCCAATCTAGATGGTCTCCACACAATTGTCTAATTTGAAGAACACTTACTTTGTGATTGATTTTGCTATCATGGTTTACAGAGATGCGATCCACATTCCGCCGAGTTATTTACAGTAAGCTCTGTACCAAGGCCAGTTGCTGTTCTTTGCAATTCTACTGTTTCAGCAAATTCATTACAGTCTAGCCAAGCAGCAAATGACTTCTGCTCTAATGTATGGGACACATGTCAAAATGTAAATGTATTGAATTCCCCCTTCGCGCCTTCCTTAAAAGGCCAAACTGGATCGCCAGCAAATTCCAGTTTCAGCAAATTGAGTGTTGTCTGGCAGTCAAAAGGCGACTTCTGCAATGCATTTGGTGGAGCATCCACAAATGAATCAGTATGTTATGCCGGTGAACCTGTTACTCTCAATAACACTGAAACACCAAGTGACCCTCATGGCTTGTGCCTTGAGAAAATTGGGAATGGATCTTACCTCAGTATGGCTGCGCATCCAGATGGATCTAACCGTGCTTTCTTCTCGAGCCAACAGGGTAAGATTTGGTTGGCAACTGTTCCTGAACAAGGATCAGGAGAGACATTGGGCTTTGACGAGTCCAGTCCTTTTATTGATCTAACAGATGAAGTGTATTTTAATACTGAATTTGGAATGATGGGGATGGCATTTCATCCAAACTTTGCACAAAATGGTCGGTTCTTTGCCTCATTTAACTGTGATAAGGTGAAGTGGTCAGGATGTACCGGCAGATGTTCATGCAACTCAGATGTCAATTGTGATCCTTCAAAACTAGCTCCTGACAATGGTGCCCAACCATGCCAATATCAAACTGTTATTGCAGAGTATACAGCTAATGACACAGCAACCAAGGCTTCCTTGGTATGCATTTTCTTACACAGGAATTTATATTCATATTTTTAGTCCATGATCATGACTGAGTTTTGATAATTTTCCAGGGAACAACTGCGAAACCCTCGGAAGTAAGGAGGATATTTACAATGGGCCTTCCATTTACATCTCATCATGGAGGACAGATTCTCTTTGGACCTAGTGATGGGTATTTATACTTCATGATGGGAGATGGGGGTGGTGTAGGTGGTGATCCTCACAATTTTTCACAAAACAAGAAATCATTGCTTGGAAAAATCATGCGGCTTGATGTTGATAATATACCAAGTGAGTGTCTGAAGAGAGCGACTGTTTTTAATGACTTCCTTGAAGATTTTTGTCAATAACAATCTGGTGCATCTCATATAATCCCTGCCATCAACATTGCTTGTAATCCAATTTTCTCATCTCGATTCGTAACCTTCATATACTTTGAATTGTAAACTCATTGTTACCTGGCTTGCCTCAGAGCAACTAAAAAGGTTAGAAATGCAGGTAAAGCCCTTGGTCTTGTTTTTCCTTTATGGAACATATAGAAATCTTGTAAAAATTTTCTTCTCTCATGCATCTGCTTGATCCATTCTGAGAGGATAAATGAAAAGACCTTGAGAATTTGAAAATTGAAGCTATGGGGTTCATAGAAATGAGGCTTCTGTTTCTTTTCACCCTTTTCAGCGAAGTAGTGGATTGTGAAGCCGAGCTGCATAGCTGAAAGAATTAATTATCTTGTTTCTTTTCATGGACTTGCAGGTGCTGCAGAAATGGATAAACTTGATCTATGGGGAAACTACTCCATCCCCAAAGATAATCCATTTAGTGAAGATAGTGATTTGCAACCAGAAATATGGGCTTTAGGTGTAAGGAATCCCTGGCGCTGTAGCTTTGATTCAGAAAGGCCTTCCTACTTCATGTGTGCAGATGTTGGCCAGGTTTGTGATGCGTTTTTCTTCCAAAATATTTTGACAAACAGTTTATATATATAAAGAAAATTTCTTGAATCCTATGACTGCAGTTTTCTTCTCTCTTTGTTTTCCTGTGCCCTGGCTGAAGTAGTAACAGAGTGGCAGCAAATGGTATTATTGCCATGAAGGTTATCATTCACCTTCCTAGAAAAGCTTAGGTCCCTTGTATATCAATTAAGCCTTCGAAATAATAATTTTTTTTTTCAAAAAGAAACGTCATATTTTCCTTCATGCTTTAAAAGAGAATTTAGAACCCCTGCATGCTAGCTTATTCTTCAAGATTATCATTCTTTACCCTATCCCATGAGCAGCAAATGAAGCAGAAACAGCATCAGGTTTATATTAAAATTTGTTGCAAAAAGACTTTTTAAAATTCTTATGAAGAATGGTGCCATCAAAAGCATAATGGGGTAGAGCAATTCATACAAGAAAACCCTTGAGATGAATTAGTAGGAAAATCCACTTCAGTGCCATAAATTTCTAAATTTGGTAAGGTGTTCTCACTTTTGCTTGGTCATGTTGTATAGGATACATATGAAGAGGTGAATGTCATCACTAAGGGCGGGAACTATGGTTGGCGTGTTTATGAGGGACCCAATCGCTTTAGTCCTCAACAGTCACCAGGAGGAAATACATCTTCAGAGTCCATTAGCCCAATTTTCCCTGTTATGGGATACTATCACTCCGACGTAAATAAGGATGAAGGGTCGGCATCCATCACGGGTGGTTATTTCTATCGCTCTCAGATAGATCCATGCATGTATGGAAGGTATGTAAGGTTTGCAGGTTTTGTTCTGATATTTAGAAACCATAGTAACTGGTTGCTGTATGTGACTGAACAATTAGAAGAGCTATTTAAAAGTCATTCTCAGGGGATACTGTTCGCTTTCAAAAAATCAATGGATACTGCTCACTTTCAAAAACCAATCTGCCTACACATCTTCCTGACAGGGAACTGAACTTTCTTGGGGCCACCAACACGCTCCTTTCGATTGACGATGTTGTGGTTACCTTGCTAATTCACTATCGTCTTTCAGGTACTTGTATGGAGATTTGTATGCTGGAGCCATGTGGGCAGGCACTGAAACACCAGAAAATAGTGGTAACTTTACCACCAGAAAAATCCCCTTCAGCTGTGGGAGTGATTCTCCCATCCAGTGCACCTCTTTGCCAGGAAGTGCTCTGCCATCTTTGGGTTACATTTTCTCATTTGGGGAGGATAACCGCAAGGATAATTTTATACTAGCCAGCAGTGGTGTTTATAGAGTCGTTCGTCCAAGTCGCTGCGGTTACACTTGCTCGAAGGAAAATGTTACCGCTGTTGAAAGCCCAAGTCCTACTTCACCCCCTTCAAATGCAGTCCAGTTACATGGTTCCTTTAGCAGGATGCTAGCCCTGTTCTCTTCTTTGCTGCTGCTTTTGTTGGGTGTTTTGTAGCTAATCGAGGCTGACGCATGTTTTATAGGAGCTTTGTACTAGTCCGGGAGCATGAGATTATTGTATAATAGACTTCTAACATTTCTTAGTATCGATTATTTTGGGACTATTCTGGCGAGGAAGATGTAAGTTCCATCAGAAACTCAGTCGTTTTTCACGAAATAATAAGGGAGGAAATGCGGGATTGCTCTGTGCTTAATTGTGTTTGCCTGTGATACAGTCAATTGTACAAGCTGCTGCTTTATTCTTGACCGTGAACCACCACGCGAAAAGAAGAACAATTATGCAAGCAAAAGTTGTACCATATATGTTGGATTTTCTTCTCCTTCTACGCTGGTGTTTCTCAAGACTAGCCAGTTTATAATTATTAATCTCAATAATGGTCATCAAATGATATTCATTCCACATATTTTGCATGGAGATTTCTCATGTGTAAAGAGACTTAAAAAGTTCGGGGTGTTATATTTTTTTAATTATTTAGCTTATTTCTACCTTTTTTTTAATAGTTCTTCTTAATTTCATCCCTCATTATGTTAAAAGGATCCTTGCATCTCTTTCAATTCAATTCTTAGCTTTTTAATTTTTAATTATTTAACCAATTTCAACCCTTATTTCAATTTCATCTTAATTTTATTTTGGAATAATCTTAAACACTTCTGAAACTAATTAAAGAAAATAAAAATATATCAATAACAAAAAGAACAAGAAAGTGTACGAGATGAAAACTTATTATTTTCAACAAATAAAGACCCAATCACAAAATCAATACTAGTAGTATCAATCTTCAACCATTTACTTTTACACTATTTAATGTTATACACATCACCAATCTAACCTCATCTTAATAATTCCGTACATGTCAACCAAACAATTTCTCATAAAATCAATTATTCTATAACCAATCAACATCAAACAACTCAATCATCCTAAGTAATTAGCATTATAAAAATACATAAGATACATCTTTTATTACATTTGATAGAGTGTCAAAAAGTCTCTTTAGCATTTGACAAATTGATCTTACTTATTATTACATGTGTATGATATCATGATGATTTTTTTTAATCAGGTTTTGGGTGTGGTGTGAATAAAAAGTTCCTTTGCTTTTATGGTTTAAAAGGTTTAGAATTATCACCTAATATTTTGATAATAAAAAACTCTAACTAGTCTTTAAAATTTAGTTAAAGAGACTAGTTATATATAAAAAAGAAAATATTATTTTTAGTACACCTTATCTAAAGTAAATTCTATTTTCTATTTATCTGATTTTTTCTAAGACCTTATTTTATTTTATTATATATTAGTTTATTTATTGATTAAAGTAGATTGATCTAGTAAAGTAAATCATGACTATATAAATCAAGTCTAACCATTATAAAGTTAAATAATATTTTATTATATTTTTATTTTTTTATTTTAATGTCAAAAAAATATCTTATATATAAGTTCATAATTCTTAAATATTAAAATTAAACAAAAAGAGAGAGAGAGAGAGAGTGAGATTTTCATTTATTATGTACTTAATTTGCTTTTTTATTTTACTATTGGAAATATATCTTAGTTTATAAATTTTAAAAATATTAAAAATAAAAAAATTGAATTTTTGGTTGTTTTGAAATGTAAACCAAGTTACTCATAAGTTTAATAAACTTATTATGAAGTCCATGACGCAAACAAAATATAAAATCATTTAATCTTTTTATATATATATATATTATTAAAAAACGAACATGATTTTTTTTCCCGGAGATTCTTGTTCAAAATGCAAGGTTTGGAAAATAATTTTTAATAAATCATCATGTTTGTTTAGTATAAATAAAGCCCAAGTTATAAAGTCCAAAATAAAAGAAAAGCAAAGCTCTGCCCATGAAGACAACCAAAACCCAAAGACCGAAGGCACCCGAAGACAAAAAGGAAAACATAGCCCATATGCAAGCGTGACCCCAGCTAACACAAAAATCCAAACAAGCTTAAAGAAAAAGAAATCCAACACACAAAGCAAGGCAAGCATATCAGAGCCAATAAATCAGTGTTCGAAGCTTTTCAACAAAAGAAATTTATCTGTGAATGTGGGCTCAGAATCCAAGTTATACAAAAGGTAAGGGCTCAAATAAGCATGCTTGGGAAGATAGAAAAAAGAAAAACAAGAACCCAGGTTATTCCTCAACATTCATGTCCATGGCCTCAACACCACAACAGTGAAACTCGACAGTCCTAGGTTCTCTCCTCACTTACTAAACCTGATTGCTTAACATGTATTCTATTCTAGCTGCATGTAAGAAAGAATGGTTATTTTAGGAGCAAAAGATCATGGGCAGCCAACTATTACCCATTTCTACACTAACACGATGTCATTTACCTGGAGAAGGAATGGAGATCTGACCTCAACTAAGGAGCATGAAATGCAGGAAGAGTAGCCAATATAGCTAGTTTCTATGATAGCATTCAAACTGAAGGGACATATCATCATAGCGGCAAGTAGTTCATAAAAATAAATCCCAACCCTTTCTTCTTGAGCGCATATAACTAAATTAAAAAAAAAAAAAACTGCGCGATGAGATTTTCAGGCATAAACAAAAGGAAATGGCTAAAAATTACCACATTACCTCTCGCAGAAGTCGAAGACTTTTATGCTAGACCGCTTTTGCTTGGAAAGACCAATGGCTTTGAAACCTTCGACTTCGGACACCAAGAGGAAAAAAGATGAGGAGGCACGAGGATAAAGTTAGGGTATCCAACGTGGATAAGACAGGGTGCAGAAGCTGCCGCATTGAATAGTTTTATTTAAAAAAAAATTATTAATATTTACTTTATCATTTTATCGACATAAATTTTATTGACTAATTTATGAATAAAAATAATTTATAGATAAATCTCTTATAAATAATTTTTTTAATATTTATATCAATAAAAAAACTGATAAATTCAAATAGAAAATGCATGCAAAAAAATTTATTTATTGTGATATATCGATGAAATTATTCAGCCAGTGATTAATAATGATATTTAAAGTAATTTTATTCTAACTCTCTATAAAATATAAAATATTGATGAAATAATTAAATCAGTAATGTAACAATTAAAGTGGTACATATAATAAATTTTTTTCAACTCTTTGGATATACTGACGGACAAAGTCCGTCGGTAATAATTAAAAAAAAATATTTGAAAAAAATCTATTGAAAAAAAATTTAAAAAATTAAAATTTTATAAAATTCAAGTATGTAAAAATAAATTATCTTAATATAAAAGTTAAATTTCATTTTAAATTTATATATTCAAAAAAAATTAAACTAGAATAATAACAGCGCTAAAAAAAAAAAAGAAAGAGTAAGTTGGTCATTCCCAAGATCATATGAACAAACAAAGGCACACACATACCACACATTTGTGATCTCATATTTATGATTATTCAATAGAGTTCTTCACAATCCACATAGACTTGTTTATATTTTTCAATGAGATAGGTCATATGTTGTTGTAAGGTCGTAAACTCCTAAGACAGAATATTTGATATCCATTGTCCCAATGATTGAGATACTATGGGTTATTCGCAAGATTTTGGACGTAGTGTTGGAAAGTCCGTACATTCAATTTCTATCGGTTCCATCAGATGATCTTGTCTCCATCCATAAATCTGGATTGAAATCCATGTGGGTCGAATGATTGTTCTTATATCTTTCCCTCAATTGGCTATTATATGTCTTTTGAAATTCAATTCAAGAAAATAATAACTTGAATGGAGGTAAACACATTTATCTTTAATTAATTTGTTGTTATTATAAATATATTTAATTTGCAATAGTTGTTTCTTACATACAACTCTTGAACGTAAGCTAAGCTAAACTCAATGGAGCTTTTTATGAAAACATACATACAAAGTAAAGACCATAAAAAAAAGGTGCAATAATTTATTGATAATTGTGCTCAATACTTTGTGATGTATTCATTTAATCATTTTATTTTGAGAGAAAAAACCTTAAATTCTACTTGAAGACTTGAGACATGGAAGAGGATTGAGAGAGTGAGGATTAAGAGAATTGAAACTCAGAGTTTGCGAGAAGGAGAGAAAAATGAAGTTTTGATATTCCCATTGAATTTTATATTATGTTATTGTTGAAGAAATTGCTAATAAAATATTAAATATTATTATTTTAATTATTTGATCGCCGATTCTTTTGATAAATTTATCTTAAAATTTTTGTTTCACACTAGAATTTTCAAAAAATCCTCTAGAATTTTCGAGATTTACCTGTGATTGATAAAAATATAAATAGTACATACAATCAATGATGCATTAGTTACAAGTGCATTGAAATTCGTAGTCTATCGATAATTTTCTTGGTAAAAACACAGTGGAATGCATTAATTTATTCCTAGGTTTCCGTGCATGGCATTTTAGAATTTCAAACTAACCTTTTACTTTTTTTCCCCTCTAGATTTCATCCTTCTTTTTTTATTAATATTTTTTTTATTTAAAATAGTTTATAAAATTAGATTTTGTTTTAATTTCATTATTATTTGATTTTTTTCATCTATAAGATTTGATCTTCATTCTTTTGATTATTATTTATTTTAATAATTATTATTTTTTGAATTAAATTTGTTTTTCCATCACATTTCTCAATTTTTAATTTTACTTTATTTTATGTTAAATTTGATACTTATTTTTCTTATTGCTATTTATTTTACTTTAACAAAATTTTTAAATTTAATTATTTTTTCTGGTTCTATTATTCAATATTGAATTGATTAATTAAGAATTGAGTTTCATTATTTTTCTAAGTAGAGTGCTTCCAGTCTAATAACATAAATCATGAGTTTAAAAAGTTAACAAATATTGATATTTTTTTGTTACTTATCTTATTTTTTAATTTTATCATATGATATATTTTTTTTAAGATACGAGCTTTGTGCTTTTTTTTTTCTATTAAATTATACCAATTTTATAAACCATACCACAAGTTTAGTAGGGTTACATCAAGTTCATTTAATGCTTATTACCTCCGTTATAGGTTTATTATACTATCTTGAGTTGATTTATGTTGATTGTTTTTTGTTTTTTTACTCAATATTTAATTGTATGAGAATTTAGTTGCATTGTTTTTTTTATATAAAAATATTTTTTTAGATTATCATGATCATTCTTTTTTTATTTGCTCTATTTGATGTTGTTTTTTATTATCTAATTAAAATAAAATTATACTAGTAGGTGATCTTATTATCTAATTAAAATAAATGTATTTGTGGTACCAAAACATGTTTTATTTATGAAAAACAAATAAGATCAGCCGGGGTGAAACAAGGCAGACTAACTACACTAATCACTAAAGAGATATTAATTAGATAAAATAGTACTGATGTTTAATGTCATAATTCTATATTTTTATATCGTATTTGATATTACTAATTTTTAATGCTACTCAAAGAAAAGGCCATTGGTTATGCGACCTTCCATGCCCTAATATAGATTTTGTGAGGTACAACAACAAACTTAGAGGATTAATTTTTCTTAAAAATGTTATGATAACTTGACTTTAGATTGGATATTCAAAATGGAAAGTATTATTGTTATTGTTTTTTAAAATATTTTTTATTTTTTAAAAATTATTTTTTATGGGAATACATAAAAAATATCTAAAAATATTAATTTAAATTAAAAAATAAATTTTTAAAAAACCATTTTAAAATGTAAAAATAAACAGAAGTGCTTTTCTCTCACCTGACCTTACTTGACGAGATACGAAGACAGAAAAACCCTTCCTGGTTATGTGATTACCAACCAAAATAATCAAATAATTTTGAATATCTGCAAACCAATCCAAAATCAATTAAAAAAAAAAAACAATCTGAGAAATCCAATAAAAGCCCTACGAAAGAAGCTCGCTAGTCGCAGGTAGCTAAACCCTAGCGAGCGAGGAAGGACCAAGACCTAGACAGATTCGAAGCCTCCCAGAGAAGATGGAAAGAAAGACCAGGCCAAGGTATGGTAAAAAACACTAGTCAACGTTTGTTTAACTAATTAACCCAGATTAAATGCAGTGAAAAAACCGTAAGCAGAAGGAGGGCTTTTATTTTGCTAAACCCAAAATGACCCCTGGGTTAAATAGTAATAAATAACCCAAAATTCCTAGGCTAGTGTCTGGTTCCCTCTCCCCGTCTTTCCATCCTTGAATCACCTTAGCATCGTTCTTTCAACTCTCATAATAAATTATTATTATAAACAGTAAAACACACAGACATGGTAATAACAGTAATTCTAATTTTAAGTATTGGATGATGGTTAGTACCCTTAGGTTCTCCCTCCCTCCCTCGCTCTCTTCTCTCTCCCTTTGCAAAAAATTGAGGATCGTTTACATGTAATCCTACGTTAACTAACATAAACCCTCTCGATCTCCCTCTCCCTAACCATGTCTCGTGAACAACCCTCTCCTTCTCCGATCTCCCTAAACGAGGCCGACGCTCCTCTAAACGAGGCCGACTCTCGAACCCAAACGCCGCCAGTTAACAGGAGCAACCGCCCGTCGCGAGCTTGTACAATACGGGCGGCGGCGAGGCTGCAGCAGCAGCAGCTGGCGGTAATCGAGCGGAAGCAGAAACCGAAGAAGCAGGAGCAGCAACAGCACTTAGATGAGTCTTCGGTGCAGCAGAAAGAGCAATGCAGTGGTGGAAGTAGCAGGATCGTTACGCAGCTAGTGGCGCCTCCGGAGCCGGCACAGTTGCCGAGGTGGAGCCTCCGGTCCATGTGGGAATTAGCTTCAGTACTCAATTTTTTAAATGTGAGTTGTTTTGTTTCTTGTTATACTCCATTTCTTTGAGACTTCATCTTTATTCATTTCCTAAATTTAATGTCGCAGGTATTTAGGCATCTATTGAATATAACAGTTGAGTTTTCAGCTGAGGAGTTTGAGACAGCTTTGATCACACCTAATGATACTTTGGGGGATATACATATGCCTTTGTTAAAGGTTAGTGCTTTCTGTTTTTCAGCTTCAAGGTTTATGTCCTTAATTTAACATCTTATGCCTGGTTTGGATGGAAGCAACCAAGTTCTAGTTATCGCTTTTTGTGCATGCTTAGAAGCTTAAGTTATAGCAAAGGTTTTCACTTAGTGTATAAATGAAGTAAATTAGCTGACATTAAGCGGGAAATTAGTATATTATGCCTATTTTATGTGTGTGGAGAATTAGCTGAGGATCCAATGTTAGCAGCATCAAATTATTTGTGTTTTTTATTTATATTTTTATTTTCTAGTGCTGCGAGAGTTGATTGTTGCATTAACAATTAGGGAGCTAGTTGTGGCTGATTGTATTCAGGAGACCATTTATGTGGCATGAAAATTTCATGTCATGTTGCTTGTCTAATAGCTTCTGAAGTTGAGAGAAGGTTGAAATAGATGCACAATAGCATTTTTCTGACGAATTAAATACCTCAAATAATAAATTATTTCTTAATGTGTCAATTGGAGTATCAAATGCTGCCTTCTTGTTTTTTCAGTTATGGAACTCTACCTTTAAAGTACATTGTTAGATGCACGATGTTTATCAAATGCTTCTACTTGTTAGGGACTACTTGGTACCATATGTCTCACATGTTCAAGACTGGTATAGGCTGATCTGAAACAATTACATGTAGGAATTTCTGTATCACTGGTCACCAGAGATGTCAGTGGAGTTCCTTGACATCCCTAATCCGTGGATGTTTTGTACTGGGCTCTTCAAATCTGACATTTTGGAAGATTTGTCCTAGACGTTGAGAAATTTGCTATAGCTTCAAATTAGTTGCCTCCAGAAAGTCACAGAACATGATATACAGGTGTAAACCATGGAAACACTCCTAAATGTGTGCTGGATAAATGGCTAGTCTTTGTGGCCTAACATAAAATCAGATTAGGGTTTTCTCAAGTTTCATAGTAAAGTGATAAACCTGAGTAGTTATTGTTTTTTGGTTATCCCCACAGGAGGATAAATTATTCTCATAGTGGTTATTATGCTTTCTTTTATGTCTGCCAAATACTTTCAACAGAGAGAGGAAAAAAGTGATTAGCTATCATAATTTATACAAGCAAATATGGAGTTTTTGCATCATAAAAAGGTGCAAGATGACTTGGATCATTATTTTGGACAGGGAATGGCACTGGTGACCTATGTTTTTTCACGCAAGAACTTCTTATAAACTAGAACAGTGTTATCAATTTTTCTGCCCTGATTTGATATGATGTCACAAGTTTCTGGAGTTCCAATGCTGATATCATCACTTATTTTGATTAAATCATTTATTTGGAGGTTGCTTGATTCTCACTAGTGCATAATTACTTTGCATGATTCTGAAGTATGCTGTAGCTTATTGGTTGCATAATTTCTTTAAGTTAATGTGTTCTCCCATCCCCCCCCCCCCCCCNCCCAGAGTAAAATGCAGCATAAATAATTCCATCACTCATGCAGTTTTGAGCACTGTATTAAGATGATCTTTTTCTAATGGGAGAGTACTGACATAAGTTCTATCATATAGTGTGATATGTGTAATTTGTGAGAATTTTTTGATTCCTTTCAAATTTATCTTCATCTGTGACTTCAGGATGGACTTCTGATTGGCTACACAATTCATTAGGGTTTCTTCAGTATGAATTTGCGCTTGAGAATTTCAAGAAAGAGGTTTTAAATCCTAGAATTAAAGCAAAGATTAATCTATATTTAACTTTTAGTTGGGAAGTGCTGCAGTTCAAATGTTGCTATTTTGCATTGTACAGTCACTTACTCGAACTAATTGATATTTGCTGAAGATAGGGTGCCAAAGCAATGTGTTCCATATTCCTCAGCATCCTTTTCTTTTCTCTGTTTTATGTTGTATGTCTACTATTTTCTAAATCATACTATCTTTATAACATGCTTTTCCCTCATTAATGGCATGTTTCCCCTGTAAGGTACTTCCTAGAATATGTTATCCCAAAAACCAGATTGATGGGATATCAACCTCCATTAAATGCTCTAAATTTCACCTTAAATGGGAAAATCTGATTATGTATTGGCAGAACACTATCTGTGATATTTTGTATAGTCATCTTATTTGACAATGGAAACTTTTCGTTAGGTGTGGTTTGATTAATTTGATAGATTATGCTTGGAAAAGCTAACTGCTACTGAAATCAAATTGTGTTTTTATGCTGTATTTAAGTTAAGTGCAACATGATCCTATTTATCCTCTCCCTGATGGAAAGTGAGCTCATATTGCGTTGATGTGAGCTATTGCAACATTGATTATTCATTTCTTTTGATTTGTTTCTTTTTAGGCAATCCCTCCTATTACCAGAATGGCTCTCACACGAGATACCTGGATTACTGTTTTGTGCAGAAAATTAAGAGACTGGTGGCACTGGGTAACTAACTGTACTGTTTTTTAGTTGATATTTATGATATTGAATTAAGGAAGAGGGGGCTATTGTGAACATCATTTTTAAGATGAGTTTGGTCTCTTGTCGTAGGTTGCAGATGGGGAACTTCCCTTAGTTGCTTCACATGGGTTAGTTTTTCATTCCTAGATACTCTTAGATCACCTTTTTTTTTTATGATTCTGATTTGTATTTTGACTTTGATACTGTAGGGTAGAGGTTGAAGTGTATAAAACACTTGATCCTGGGATCCGTGTGGTGATACTGAAAGCACTATGTGACATTCGTGTTGAGGTAATGCCACTGGCAGCAAAGATTATATATAATGATTCTTGATTTGAAATATTTGCTTTGGGCTATAATGATGTTGGATTTTTGTTCACTCAAATGCCTGTTGGATCTCATTTTAGTCTTCAAATCAGCAGTACGTGTCGATTGTAGCTTTAAATTCATGTTGTGATTAGTTGGATTGGATGGAAAACAGAGCATAATACCTTGATGGCTGTTTGTTGGGACAGATAAATGAAAGTTTTGGAGAATTTGATGCATTCTAAGAACTTTTTCCTTTGTTTGTGCACAATTAAGACCACCAGTTCTTTTGGCATTTGTTTTGTTCTTGCTGCCCTTTTAGCTTGAATCAGAAAGGTTCCAATTCTTGTGTTTATTTGTCTTGTGCATAACTGAGCCCCTCATTTTTCTTTAGAGTGAAACACTATGGTAGACATACTGCTCTGTATTCTTTGTTGGGACAGATAAATGAAGGTTTTTGAGAAGTGCTTTTGGCACATTGTTAACCAGTTCTTTTGGCATTTGTTTTGTCTTGCTGCCCCTTCAGCTTGAATAAAAAAGTTCTCAATTCTTGTGTTTATTTGTCTTGTGCATAACTGAGCCCCTCATTTTGCTGTAGAGTGAAACACTGTAGTAGACATTTTGCTATGTGTTCTTTTCATCAATGTCAATATCATTGTTTCCTATTTGCATGTACTTCACTATTCTATATGTTACTTTTCACTGACCTATACTTTTTTCCTCACCAAGCTTTGGCAGCCTTGTAATCACAGAACAAGATTCCTCTCGAATGTATCTCACAGGATAATTTACATGCATTTCTTTATTATGTATTCTACACATAATTCTAGAAGCAGCTTGTGCTTGTTTCTAATCGTGTTAATCATCTCCAGATAGAAGTATTCTCATATTGCCAAGCCTTCTATCAATCACCCATTTATGGAATAGAATCTTGCATTTGAAGGTTTCCATAATTTTTCTCCTTACATCAAACTGAATTAGTTTGTGAGCTGGCTATATAATCTTGCATTTAAAGGCTTTTTGTTGGGATATTTTGCTAGAAATTAATTGATGTTGGGGTTTCTCATTTGTCCTTTTTTCTTTTTTGGGATCATATTTTGTTTCTTTATTTATTCTTCGTACATTTTAACATCTTGGTTGCTTTGAACTTCTTTCTACTGTAAAGGAATTGAATCTGAGCAATCTTTTGCAGCAAGAAGATATTCGGAATTACATTGATAACTCCCTGAAGCATGGCATTCAACTTTCATTATTTCGCAAGGAACGTTTTGGGGGTGATTCACAAGGAATTAATTACTGGTAATGGAAATAATAAGCTTCTCATGAAGCATTCAATGTGTCTGCTTGTTAGGTTTGACAGTGATTGAAATGATCAGCGGTATATTTTTATGTGATAAGTTGAGACTTTATCTCAATCTTTTTTCTCCTCTCTTATTTTGTAGTTTTTTGTCCTTTGTGTAGTGTAAATTCTATAATTACAGCTTTATTGTTGATGCAGGTATGAAGATGATCCAATGATTGGTCAAAGGTTATACCGGGAAATAAGAAAAACCGAGGTGAAGCTTAAAGCAAAGGCAAAGGGATCTCAGATCATCCCTAATGTGACATACCTGTGGGAGACAGTTGCAACTAATTTTGAAGAATTTCAAGATGTTTCTGTAAGTTACCCTAATTGCATGATTTTGTGTATGTGCTTTGTTCAAATTTTGATGCAAGGTTGTCATGGTTTTTATTTCAATTTCCACCCTTTTTATTCTTACCCAGCATTCATGTTGGATTCAAATTCATATTGCATTCCTTATCTTTTTGAACGTGTGATGTGCCTTGATCACAGTGGGCGGTATGCATTATTGGAAATTCTGATGAAACTAAACTATGGATGTTTAGATTGTGAGATATTAATCTAATAGAGGATTACTACTATAAAGAATGAAAGATAGTTATCCAATGATGCTGTGCACCAGGAATGTCAGGTTGTATGATTCTCAGCCTTGTGATGATAACTTAGATATTATGGTGCCCTCTCAGCTTCTTCTATTAAATTTGGCTATTTAAATGAAAGTGGAGTTACCAATCAATTTCTATCTCGATGGTGAGATTATATATTCCAAGATTTTACTTAAAAGTGTTTGCTTACATTTGCCTATTGACATATGTTTGGTGAAAGTGGATGGGCATGAGATGTACTTTAGGTTGCAGGTAGTCTATTAGATGTTTGAAGCGTGCATCAGAAGAATCATCTTAGTAATGGATCCTTTTAGTGACAGGTTGCATTGTGAGACTTCCTGTCTCATTCAAATGTAAAAAACATATCCAGTCAAGAGGTCTATCCAAACCCCTTTTTTTGAACTATAATTTCATGAAAAATGCTCAGTTGTGGTGATGTTGTGAATGCTATTCTCTATGAGCCTTGACCATCTCAAGTTCCATATTTTTTGGATCTCTCATTTGGTGGATGTATATTTCATGCCATTCTTGTGCCATACTTTCCATTTATGGTTTCAATCATAGCAATTTTATTTGTAATTCAATTTTGTGTAAGGGCTTGCCTTTTCTTCTACAATTGTATAGTCAGCTGTCATTGCTGACAGTTCCTTTGATAGGTTTAAAAACCTTGAAAGGAAGATTAAAAAAATAATTTGGTATGATACACTGAATCAACCTTTTCTCTACTGATCTTGGGAGTGCTGTGTTGATAGTGCAAATGGTTGACAATTCTATACACTTATAGTGCCAGTGGTATTCCAACTGTGGAAGATACTTTTGGTCAACTTGGTGGTTTCCAAATGCCTCTGTATGGCCATTTGCTAAATACTTTTGTGGGGTATATTCATCTGTGTCCTTAAAATGCTGCAGGAGAAGCTCTATACTAGCAAAAATAGAACAGAGGCTTCGTTGGGGAAGAAATTAAAGAATGACATGCTTCCTGAGATTGAGAAGGTTTACAAGGTACTGGAAATTGCTTAGTGAGTAACATGGTTTACTTAATTGGATTTCATTAACCAATAATTTCTTTCTTGCATCAAATTATTCTTGATTGAAATCCTCTTTAAGTTTATGTTATCCTAGAAAGAAATCATATTCAGATTTCCTTTTAAACTTGTGTTTGCTTAGAGGAAGGAAAGGCTGCTGAAAAAGCAACACAGGCAGGCTCTACTTCTTGATAATTTCTTGAGCATGGATGGACATGCACCAGGACGTTCTCTCCGTGATAGGAAGCCTGTCACTTATACTTTTGGTAAGCAAAGAAAACTTCTGATTGTGTAATAGTAAGAGCTTTAGCAGGTTGTTGAGATTGACTACTCTCGACTGATGAATTTTTCGTGCTGTTATTTCTCTCAAAGTAGATGTTGCCTATAATGCCTAGTCCTTTATGCATACCTTTCCAGGAGTTTTGTTTTTGGAACTTGGGGGATGTTGAAGAGAGAACTAATATTATCGTTGGACAGTTAACTGGGAACTATTTGCTTCAGCTTAATCTCTCATATGTTGTTTTTCTTGAAATCTTAGAATAAAACTTGCATAAATTACCTTAGTTTTGCTGAGCTCTGAGACCGTTGTGTTGATGAGCTTTTCTTAGTAATGAGCTTTTCTTAATAATTGTTCTCATACAAAAATAGGCAATCTGATTGCTGCATCAACTATTTTTGCAGATGATTATGATCGGTCAATCAACGAGGCTATCAAAATAACAAAGTAAGTTCTTGATCATGTTCATTCTTCATACAGTTTTTTTCTTCCTATGCTAGGAGGAATGTGTTTTTAACTCTCTACCATGGAATATCAAGTTGTTCACTTTCTTTACTCTCTTTCTTAGGCGTAAACCACTGTCTCCAGAACCTTTTCTCAGAAGAGAAGGTTTCGCTAAACCTGAAGCTTCTACAAATGGTGAATTGAGCGGTCCTTCACACACATCGCAACATGGCACTTTCAGTGCCGCATCTCCTGATTCTCTTGAATATGATGACATGGATGAAGACCGTAAATCTGAAATGTTGGATCGGGGGTAAGATAAGCTATCTTTCAAAACTAATCATGTTTCCTTGATCTTGCACATAACTTACCACTGCATAATGGCTTGCAGCAACAGGAGAAGACAGAGACCTCAGCGGTATTCAGCAACAGAGTTTGTTGAGGCAGTTTCAGATAATGAGGCAGGCTTTGACAGTGATGATGATATAGTTGGAGAAGCTGTCTATGATGATGAATACTTGAGGAAACGTAAGCAGAAGAGGCTGTCTAGCAGCTCTGAAGGGGATGAAGAGTATCAATGGGATGATGAAAATGTTGAGGAGGAAGAAGAAGATGAAGAAGAGGATTCCTTAAGTAGTAGTGAGGATAGTGAGGAGCCCCAAAAATTCAATAAATTTCCAGGCTGTACACGCAGGGAGAAAAAATTACGGTCAGTTGATGAAATCCAGTCAGGTCTAAGACGCAGCAGAAGGAGCACTCGGAACCAGATTAATTACCGACAATATGAGCTGTCCGAGTCAGAAACAGAGTCAATGAAACGTGAGAAATCAAATGTATCAGATGAACACTCAGATGCAAGTGAGAATGCAGAGTATTCAGCTGGAAGTCAAAGTCAAGATTCTGATGGCGATGATGACAACCAAGATATGAAAGTTGATCAGCCTGTAGAAGGTGACAAAGTGACAGAACAAAAAGAGCAAAATCAGCCACCTGAGCAATCAAATAGCCCAGTCCAAGATGAAGTTGATGGTGTAAGGAAAAGACGTTTCCTCGATCTCAACGAACTAGCGCCAGGTTCTGGTTTTGATGATGGTCTGAACACAGTAATGAAAGATGAAGATAGAAATGATTTTTGAGGTTCCCTCTCTTGTGGCAAAAGAAGATTCGTTGTTTTCTCTGGGAGCTTAATGTACAATAGTATAATGTTATAAATTTTGTGATAAGTCCGTGGAGGAAATTACCATCGGAGTTCTTCCATGGCCTAAGCGAAGCAACAACCTTGATGCAATTCATTTAGGATTTGCAGCAAGGAGCAACTTGATGCTGAGAGTTTCGTAGATTAGATAGTCATTTTTTAGCATGTCTACATTCATAGAAGCCTACAATGGGTCAATGAGAATTCCTTGGGAGTTCTACATCCTATCCAATTAATGTACAATAACCTTAACTGATATTGTAACTGAAAAAAATTGGCTTTTAGATATTCAGGCTTTGTAGTTTAATCGTTCACGATCATGGCTTTGATAAAATGATCAGGTCAGGGGACTGTTGCCTGTATGTGATGAATCATCCTCGCTTAAAAGGTAACTAATATTTCTTTTGCCAATTTAACATTTTTCCTACTTCGTAATTATAGCCATTTTGTGATTGTAATGCTCAAAATTTTATGCCGGGTGTGTCGCACAGAAGTCTTGACTCAATTACTCTAAATCAAATGTTTGTAATTCTTCAATGATGCAACTGCATGAATAGAGTTTGTTTTCTAGACACCCTAATGGACTTGGAGGTGCAGATTTTTTAATTTTCTGCTTCGCTATAACCTCTGCAACCTTGGACCAGAAAACTTAAATGGGAATTAATACAACTCAGTGGCACTGCTAATTCATAATTTGGCTTTTCAGTGACTATTTTCTTGTGGTTGGGCAGCGTCTTCCTTGGCACCGCCCTCTGCTGCCTTAGTAGCTGCTTGAGCGTTTTGTCTGGATGCGTCTTTGTCAGCCTTCTCTGTAGTTTCTTCTGCTTCCTTTGCTTCCTCAAGAGCTTGAATTAAATGTGAGAGACACTTCCCTGCATCATCCAATGGGGACTTGGGCATGAGGCTCTCTGCGACATCTGCTGGTGTGATCTTGGTCTCCTTCATTAAGCTTTCAATTTTATCGAACAAAGGATGTGCTTCAAGTCTCAGGTAATTCCTTGAAAGCACTTTGAATGCCTCAAAACTGCAGTAAGAGAGCTCAATATGCTTGTCCATTCTTCCCCTTCTTATCAGAGCAGGATCAAGCTTCTCCACATAATTAGTAGTAAACACAATAAGCCTCTCCCCTCCACTAGCAGACCATATCCCATCAATGAAATTCAACAACCCTGAAAGTGTCACTTTGCTGCTAGTCTCTTCTTTGTGATGTTCTTTGCGAGTTTCTTTCTCTGACTTCTCCCTGTCCTCTTCTGGAGATTTCTCTTTCTTATCCCTTTGACCAGTCAGCTCGAGCGAGCAATCTATGTCTTCTATCACTATGATAGATTTACTAGTGGTCTCAATCAAAAGCTTCCTTAGCTCGGTATTGTCTTTCACAGCAGTGAGCTCGAGATCATAAACATCATAGTTTAACAAGTTGGCCATTGCAGCAATCATGGTAGACTTTCCGGTCCCTGGTGGACCGTAAAGAAGATACCCTCGTTTCCATGCCTTTCCAATTCTGGCATAGAAATCCTTGCTCTTGCTGAAAGTCACCAGATCTTCTATAATCTCCTGCTTCTTTGCATGCTCCATGGCTAACGTCTCAAATGTGGCAGGATGCTCGAACACTATATGGTTCCACATGGTCTGCTTGTAGATATGCCACTTGTTTCCAGACCCGTTTGTGTACAGCTTCCTCTGTCTATTTCTCACCCTAATTTCTTTCCCTTGCTGCATCACATGCTTCAAGTAAACCTCACTTATGACCCCCCTGTAGCGCTTATGAAACGTGAGCCTATAATACCTTCTCTCTTGCTGAGGATACATGGATTGTAATGGTGGCATCACTTTGCTTGAAACCCACCAAACTTGGATACCCTGAAATTCGTCTTTCACTCCCTCATACTCATCCATACTAAGCACCAGGTTGCTGCAATCCTTTGCCATCTCCGCCTTAAGTCTCTTAGCACATTTGGATGAGTTGATGCTAAGATATGCCTCGACAGCAGCATAGGCTTCGCTTCTCTTGAGGCGATCTCCAGCGTACTCGTGGATTGATATCTTAATGTAAGGATAGAAAAAGCTCATGATTCTTCGTGTATACTTGCCAAAGTAGAGACGAACCTCGTAGGGGCAGTATTGGTGAATAATAGCCCAAATGAACATGAAACTGGCAATGGTTGAACCCATTGTTGCCCACATCTCGATCATTGTTGGAGGTACAATCATGGTTTTTTGTTCTCCAGACTAATGGTAAAGCACTGATGTGTCTCTAAGGACTTGATGCAAGTCTCTTCTTTGATGGGTTTGCATTCGCTTCTACAAAATTGACTGGCTGACGAGGATAGCAAAAAAAGGTCCGAAAAGAAAGAAATACAGTAATGGCCAGTGGGTCATGATTTGTCAACAAAGCTTTTGACACCTATATCTTGCGTGTTGATTAGTGGATAGTGGTCCCAAAAGTAGAAATCCACACCAGCAAGAGATTATTTGATAAAATGTGCCATGCTCTTTTTTTTTTTTCTCGTATAGGGTTACCACATCATTTGCTAAGAGGGAAACTTTAAGAAACGAGTCATGCTAGGGATTTAATTTCGTAGAAAATGGACAGTTGGGAACGTCCTTTCTAGCCTAACAATAGTGGTTTCCTTTTCATATCTGATCAGTTTGATTAATCTATGACTAATACATAGTAAAAGTCCATGCAAGCCTTGTCAGTTTCTATGTAAAGCGAGGAGGAAGTAGGAAAGGAGTGTAAGAAACTGGCAAGTTTCTGTTCAGTTTCGGACCACTTGTGCCTTCATATGATGTGAATGCATGCATGATTCTCATTTGTCTTTCGTTGAAGGAACAGTCGCCTCTTACAATAGCTCGTGATCAATCCTCATCAGAAAGGCTTTAATTAGTTATTCATACTTTTCCGTCAATCGAGAAGAGTAAGGTTACTGTCAATTTCTTGAGAATAGGGATTCATAGATGAATTATTAAGGGGCTAGAGTGAAGTTATACTTTTCCGTCAATGGAGAAGAGTCAGGTTACTGTCAATTTCTTGAGAATAGGGCTTCATAGATTAATTATTAAGGGGCAAGAGTGAATTAGACTTGATGACGCAGATTTATATATAGAAACTTGCATCTCGGTTTTTCTTTGATCAGTCTCTTCTCATAAATTTTCATATTTTTTATTTTATTTTATGGATTCTAGCTGGTACATTCTGGCTTTTTCTTCCAAAACTTGATGTTGTAACCACTAAAGTGGTGTCTTCATCTTTAGTTTGGCATTCTGGCTTTTTCTTCCAAGCTTGAATAACCACTAAAGTGGTGTCTTCATTTTTATTTTGGCCATGGGATTAAGCTAAGTGATATTATAATTGCATTATTATAATTATAAAATATACTAAAACATCTAGGTAAAACACAATAACTTTTTTTTGTCCTCAAACTTTCTTTCTTTAATTGCAACCTTCTTGGATCAAATTATTAGTCAATTTGTTATCCAGGGCAAGAACAAAATCAACAAAAAACAAACCAAAGTGCAAAACAAGAAGAAGTCTCATGACCAATCTAAAATTCATTAGAAAAAGTTATGTTGAGTCCACCATTTCTTTATCTTCCTTTCACAATCCTAATAGTTTTTGTACTTTTAATTTTAATTTTAGTACAAAATCTTATTTTCATAATATTTTAGTCATTAAATTTGAGAAAAAAAAGAAAAAATCATTTAAAATAAAAGAAAGTTGCTTGTTTTGTCACATTTCAATAAAAAAAAAAGAAAAACTGATCTTGCTTAATAAGTTTTATTTGACGAGAGATGTCTCATTGAGTTATTTTTAAACTTTTATTTTACTTGACAAAGTAAATCAAGATCAAGAAAAAAATTAAGTTTAATTTTGTATTTTTTTATTATTTGTTGTTTTTGTTGATAAGTTTAATTTTGTATTTTTTTATTATTTGTTGTTTTTGTTGATAAATTAGTTTTTTTTGTTCTAAGGTTGTTTATTACTTGTGTTTAGGTGAAAATGAGTTTATAAAATTATTTTTAAGATAAAAAATCCATCAAATTTTCTAGCCATCATTTTGGTGGACATATTCTAGGCAAACCAATGACATGTTGTATACCTTAAAGGTCGATTTTAGATAAACAGTGATGTATTGTGTATTTTAAAGGTAAATTCTAGATAAATGAAGTATTATATATATTAATTTTTTTTAAAAAAATAAAGATAAATAACATATCATGTATTTTTTTTAGGTTAAAAAAACAATACAAAACCCATATAAAAAGCTCTTATACACTGAGGCTTTTCTTTTACTAGGTCAGGCATGTTGGGCTATCTATTTATAAATATTTGATTTTTTTTAATTTTATTTTTTTAAAATTTAAATTAAGATTAGTTAAAAGTGTAGGGAGTCCAACTTAGCATGTATTTAATTTTAATTAAAATCATTTAAAATAAATTAATTAGAAAATTGTGATATTTTTAATAGAGTAGCATATAATTTTTATTTGGTTTCAAATAAAATTATAGATTTTTTTTTAATATTAGCATTTTTTTCTTTTTGTACAACCCTACATAATATTTGTTTCCTTTAATTTTTTTCAATAACTTCAATGTTTGCATTTAAGTAATGAGGAATTAATTTCTATAAATAAAGTTATTAAACCCAACTAGGTCATAACTAATGTTACAAGATCAAATATTTTAATTTGTATCTATCTCTCAATTTTTTAATTTAGTTTTTAGTTAGTGTTAATTTTTTTTAATTTTTTTTAACACATATAATTCTTAATTTTTTTAATTAAATATATGGATTAAATTTTTTTTCTTGACATCAAAAACACTCTGGAGACACTTACACATTCATTTTTGGCATTAAAAGAACTTTTCATTTTACCCACAACAAACTGTAGTCAACTACCTAGATTTTAAAAGTAATTATTAAAATTTTACTTAGAAATAAAATACACATTAGCAATATTAGTATTTTCTCCTTCATTTTTACATTCAAAAAACTTTTTAATCCAACCCACAATAAAGCATAGAAAACCAAATAAAAAAAACAAAAAAAAATTGGTCTAAAGTAAAAGTGACAATCATCACCCAAACTTGGGGGCACTTTTGTATAAACAAATATTTTGTTTTTTATTTTAATTTCAGTTATCCAACTTTATTTATTTTAGCATTTCATACTTAATTCCCCAACTATTTTTTTCATGTTTTAGTCCTTAGATATTAAGTGAGGAGAAAGAATCATCAAAAAATATTAAAGAAAGAAAGTATTTGGATTGTTATATTTTAGCCAACAAAAATATTAATTTTGATGTTAATGAGTTGTTCTTTATAATAAAAATCCAGTAAAGGTTGTGTTGTTCTTTAACCATGTTGGAAAAAGTACATCAATGACAATAATTTTTTTATTAGTTTAATTTAATTTTTTTTGTAATGATTAAATGGTGTTTTAGGGTTGAAAATCAGTTAATTAAGGTTTCTAAGGTTTTTTGAGGTTAAAAAAACCTTTTAAAAATAAATTTTTAAGATTTGAAAACTTAAATATTTTTTTTAGCCACTGTAAATGACCAAACAAAATCCAATAGATAATAGGTCATTTACCAAAATAACTGATATGTCATCCATTAAAAAAGTTCTAAAAAACAATTTCAAAAACTATATTCAAAAGTGCATGTGGATTGAGATTTTTTAATACTTGGCCAAACAAATGGGTCAATTTGTTTCTTTTTTATTTTCTTTTTACTTTTTATTATTTTTATTTATTCAAATTTTATTAATATTCTTTCCTTAATGTTTTAAATGATTTAGTAGAACCTTTTTTTAATTGGTAATTAATCTTTTTTATTTTTTTTTTCATGACACTTTAAGGAGATTATTGTAAATTGCCTTTAAACTTTTTCCTCTTATATTTAATATAAATAAGTTGCATTTAGATGATGGATTTATAAAAATAAAAAATATTTCTTCTTAGTAACTAGAGTTAACCTCCATGCAGAAACAAATAACAACGTATAAAATAGTAAACCTGGATAAAATATAACTCTAGTATTTAATTAGTTTTTACAATTCTTTTAGTTCATATATATATATATATTCAATTATAAAAAAATCATTATACCCAAAAACACTTCCATAACTGAAATTATTTTTATTTTTTAAAATAATATTTGAGTTGCTAGGATTGATCTTTTACATACTAGAGTTTCATACCAAGTCTCAACCTAATCCTTGAGATTACAAACTCAACACTTGAAATCAATGAAGGTTAATACCACGGGCACTTTGAACTTGTGGTGGCCTAGACTTGATTCTCGAGCTTCTCAAACTCGATCCCAAGCTAAACCTGTCGTTCGACTTGATCTTGTCTCAAACCTAGTTCTAGTCTTAGTTCCAAACCTACTTCCAAGCACTTTGAAGTTGGTCCTAGCATGAACTTGGGCTCCCTCAACTCCACATGTAATACCCTGTATTTTCTCATATATTTTTACTTAATCTCTATGACCGGTAGAAATTTGAGTAAATTTTTTATAAGAAAAGTCTCATATCAAGAGTCTTACAAATGAAAATAATTTATAACAACTCTAATTAAAAATTACATCCATATTATTGTTTATAAATTTTTTTTTTCTAAAAATACAAAAATTATTTATATATAATACTGGGTAGCTAGTGATTCTATAAAATGAATGTCTCGAAAAAAATTTACTTGTGACATGCATAAAATTATAAAATAAATGATGTTATGATCACTATTAGTAATATTATTATCACTATTATAACTATCATTATCTTTGAAATTACTACTATTTCATTACCACAACCAGTATTTAAGTACTTTAATACTCTTCTAATAAAACACCTTAATTTATAGTGTTATTCTATATGAAATTGTTTGATGAGATTACACAAAATTAAATTTTTATATTACTCCAATTCTCATGGCTATTTCTATTTCTAATTTCACTTGGCAACAAGCTTTGCCATTTTCATGTCACTCGAGAAGTATAGTCTGCCTATGAGTGTCTATGGGGACTAATAAAGCATATAACTTTAACTATCTAGGTGGTGACCAAGTGATAAGGACTTGGGATCAAGGGATTTGCTCCCTCTGTGGTCTCAAGTTCGAATCCTTAGTTACTCATATGATGGCCACTGGAGGCTTACATGGTCGTTAATTTCAAGGCTCGTGGGATTAGTCACGGTGCACGCAAGTTGGCCCGGACATCCACGTTAATCTAAAAAATAAAAAAAAATAAAGCATATAACTTTGCTTCGGAAGGTTGTTTGCCGCTTTCCAAAATCTTTATGTCCATGCACAAATTAAGTAAAAGCAGCACCTTTCCTCCTCCAACCCTTCTTAATTCCTTGGAATCAGAGGAAAAGATAAGAGTAGATTTTTCACCCAAACTCGATTGTCTTTTACGTTGGTGACAAAAAGGAAAAGGAATGTGGCGGTGTACTGTTCATTATTGTGGGGCGGTGCTTCCTTCAACCGCAAGCAAGTACTGATTCCCTCGTCAAGACTGGTGTGCTTGCTGCAATAGAATGCAGCATGTCCCTACGTTTCATAGTTTTGACACGTAAACCCCTGCTTTGGGTTGACAGCAGAATTATGTATCAGCTAGCTAATAGATGGTTATAGTTGAAGATGATGAATTGGCATGGAACTAGTTAATAGATTTGACCAGCCCCCGTGCTGGTGGGTCCTGCTCATTAGTGCAGAGGTCAACACCTTACAAAAAAGATGACGAAAGATAAACGCCATGGACGACTATAACAAATGAACCCTTCCTTGTCATATAAGCTAGCTACACACGATTGGTGCCAGCCTGCAATTCTAGACAAGTCTACATAATGGAAGAAAAGCCTACTTTATATTTACATGATCACTACTTTATATTGTGATCGGAACCAAATACTGTCATGCCCTACGGAAAACAAGATCACTGTCATAAGGATGCTGCAATGGAAATAAGATCATCTGACTAGAAAAATGGAACATACCAAATGACTACTTCTAGGCATCTTTACGAGTGCAGATTCTTGATATCCTCTTCCTTGGCAAACCAGCTGGGTATTATCTGAGACAAATGAGGAGAAAGATCCTTGTACGAGTTCTTGATGGTACCTTCAGCCACTTGAGTTACAACTGAAATATCTGCTAACATGGAGTGTTAGTAATTCCTTGATCGAAGGAAACCACGTGAGTTAGTTGTTTTCTCACCTTTAAGAGGCTTCTTATCATCCGATAATTGAATTATGATGTAAATAACAGCTGCTGCAATTGATATTGGGCTCCTCCTGCAAAAAGCAAAGAAAATTGTTAAAAACCAAACAAACATCAAATTGTTTTCCATTGCTCTCCTTCAGTTTATTTACTAACATCAATATTGTTTCTTGTTATCAACACAAGTAAGTTCCTAGAATCCCTTGCAAGGTATGCTGCATCAGATTTAGCTGTCAAAGACTAGAAATAAACGGAGGAAGTGATGCAGAGAGGAAGTTCCAAGATCCAAATTAAAAAGAAAAAAAAAACACTCAAGTTGACTAGCTTATTATTCTGAAAAGCATTCCCCTCCAGACTATTTCATCAGGAAAAACAGCATACTTTAGAGAGTCCTTTAACGTGCCATGATCCAAATTAGTGGTGGAGAAAGAAGTTTTCTCTTAGAGTCACGAAATGGGCATGTCAGAACCACTGATACATAAATTTGCAAAACTCAGGTCTTCAAGGACAAAATATGGGTGCAACGTTTAAGGAGCCCAGAATTTTCCTTTTCTTTGTTTCAGAACAAGTTCATACGTTAGGTTTAACTCACCAAAAGTGATCTTTTAACACTTGCGAAAGCTTTGAAAGTAACCAATCATTTATGTGTGAAATTACAGTGAATGGTTTTATATATCATGCAAATATAAACATTCCCATTGAATAAGATTTTCGAGCTAACGAAATTATGAATTGTACATTTTTACTTCCACAACAAGAGCCTAGTAATTTTTCCTTTGAGAACATCACCTTATATAACTCGACTTTGGCCCAACAAGATGAGACGTGGGCCTTTCATGTAGCACATGTAACTCAAGCATTTTATGGGGCTGGGCAGACCAGCGCTCCCCTTTGTTACCCCCTTCCTCTGCTTATGATCCAAATCCATAAAAAGATTTACACAAACAACGGAAATATGCACTTTGATAATGGATTTGAAAACAGCTATACCCAAAAGGATAATTGGGAAAGTTCATCGGCAAAGAAGGAAGAGGAGGAAGAAAGAAAGAGTTACTAAAAAAAGGAACAATGAAAAGAAAAGGAAAGACAAGACACCATATGAATAGAGGACTCTGTGATTAAGAAATTCAAACAGATATTCTGACGTAGACAAATAAGAACAAGGAGCATAAAGAATAGTTTTGAAAAGGAAATGGTTTGGACCAGCACTATCCAAAATTTCCCAATCAGGAAACCTTCTCTTTCTCTATCTTTTCACCTGGATAAGGTTTTGAGTAATTGGAGACAAACAAACAGGTGGAAAAAGCATACACATAGTTGTTATGTTGAGCAAGTGAAAAGGACAGCTTGTTGCTTCCAAGGATGCTGATTAACCCGAAAGAAGCTACGTGCATCATTCACACGCTTTGCACAAAGTCTGTGCATAATGGGAGCTACAAGTCACATTAAATCAACACTGTTTAGAATATAAATTTCATTAAATATTTTCAACAAACAGTACAATACATGAGCACACATAAACAAATGCACACGCACACATGCCGGAAGCAGACCAAACTATAATTACATTTCAACATTGCTGACCAAGATAAAAGAACACAGGAACTAACCTTATGTCAAGCTCCTCAGATTTGTGGACAGCTTCATGGGCAGCTTTAACTGCTTGATTTGTCATTCCCAGATTGGAACAAAAGCGTCTCTACACGGAGAAGATGAAAATCATAAAATGGTTCTAGTTAGCACATCATAACCGATGTGAAGATCAAAAAATAATCAGCATGCCTGAAGTTGAGGAAACTAAAATACAAGAGAGTAGGGGTGAACTGGAGAATTAAGATGAAACACTTCAACAACAAACTCACCAGATAGTCTGCGGCATGTATGGTTCCCATTTCCATTGAATGACCCATCTCTACCTCCAGATGCTTCACAATAAACTCTTTTGCTCGTCCAATTTCTTTCTTTGTGGCTCCATTGACAACAGAACAAATCTCTAAAGGAAACACAAACGTAGGATCTCTTATGCATATGGGAAGATAACCAAGTAATTTCTCTTACTCCTTTTAAATTCTTTCTTTTAAAGAAAAGCACTGTCATTACCTTTTACTGTCCGGGCCTTGTTCTCTTGTCGACATGCAATATAGAGACAAGCAGCTAAAATGGCATCTTGGTTTCGTCCTTTAAGAGGTTTTTGATCCTCTACCTTCTTATATATTTCATTAGCTCGATCCTTCAAAAATAATAATTAGAAACCAGTATCAGAAGAAGCTTTGGGTACAAGATTAAAAAAAGGAGCAAGATATCCACGACATCAAACTAGATGAAAGAAACAGAAGCACAATTATTTATCAAATTCATACTTATTGTACATAATACACTAGCAAACATAATCGAAATACAAACAACTACATAAGGGATGCAGATTCTCTACAGGTCAAATAGCAGCTGATGAAGAAACACTGTATCTAAATCAATACCACTGAACCTCATACTACTACCAAGCCTTCAGTGACAAAATTAACTCAGTTTTCCCTATGAGGCAGGAACATCAATGAACAATATGAGGAAATAGGTTGTGAATTGAAGAAAAGAAATCCACATGGAAAGTGTAGAGTTTAACTGAGAATGATAACACTACAGTATAAACAAATTTTAATAATATCACTAGGCAGGGCTTGAGTTGCAAAGAGCTAGTCAGTATGGCAAGGCATTAGATTGTCAAAGCTAGACTTTATCATATGGCAATGATTGCTACAAGAGAGAACCATCTAGTAGTTGCTAGTTCAAGAAACACTAACATGTCCTTATGGTCCTATTTCCTATATCACACACTAAAATTTGAAAACTCAAGAATTCATTGAGTGGCATCTACAGTCAACAAAATTTAATGGCCTATTCCTCAAACTTGTCTTCATCCTCAAGGTACTCAATATGCTTGAGTGCTGGACATTCAGTCCACATGCCAGTTCCCATTGGATTCGGCATTTGATAATTGTTTTCTAACCCCTGTTTTTCATGCAGAGAAAACACAGCTTTTCTAACCTTTTTCTTTCCTGTCATTAATGCACTTTGATAATTGTTCTATATTAACATTGAATCAAATCAACTCTTGTATACATCTGTTCAACAAGATCACATCAAGTTTCAGCTCACCAAAACATAACTTAAAAAGCTTCCATATGTAAGTCACATGTGTCATAATTGCAGTAGAAATTAAAAATTAAAAGAGAAACAAATAAACAAAAAGAAGTTAAAAAATCATGAAGGATTTGAAGTAACTGACACACACCTTTATGGTTGCAACCAGCCCCAACCTGAAACATACATTTGTAACATTAGTTCTCTTTGCAAATCTAACTAAGAAATCAAAATTCCATTTTTTTTTAAAAGAAAAGAAGAAAAACTCCTCATGGAATCAGAAACTCTCTTCTTTTATTTTATTTTTCCATAGTGGTACCTAAAAAAATTCCATAGCCAACATGAATTAAGCATGCATTTTCCTAATCTACAAACAATGGCTAATAACCGAATCCAGTGTTGACAGACATCTTCTTTAAACACAAAATTAAATCATTGTGTGTTCATTTAACAGAAAAGATGATAACTTTCTTTGTTTTTTTATTTATTTATTTTTTCCTCCCACAAATTCTCTTTAATCAAACAACAGAAAATAACATTAAAACCCCTCTTTTCTAAACAAATGACAAGCAAAGCAGGAAACTTTTTTCCCATGGAAAATAAAAAAGAAAGAACCTGTCGGCCATGGCAGCAATGGACTTGAAAGCCTGAATACGGTTTCTATCAGGATTGGCGCCACGACTCTGCCATTTCCCAAGAGAGCAGGACAAAAGCTCGTTGGACCCGCCATTTGTTTTAGAAATGGTAGTGGAAAGACCACCGTCGGCAAGAAGAGGGTTAGGTGGGCCTCCAACACGGTTAGGGTCATGATCTGAGGACTCGTTAGAGAAAGTTCGCCACTCTGATGTCTCGTCCACAGAGTGGGCTTCCAAAATTAAACCACATTCAGAGCAGATGGTGTCTCCTGCCGAGTGGTCGAACACTATCTCTGTCAGTCGCTTGCAGTCCAGGCAGTACGAGTCTTCCATTTTCTCTCGTCTTCTTTCTGTTTTTTTCTTTTTATGGTCGTTGTTTAATTTGATAATAAAATATCATTACCTCCTGCTGCTGCTGCCATGGATTTTGTGTTTTCTACACACACACGCACCAGGTTTTTGTGTTTTGTTTTTTTCAATTTAGGAATCCGTTAAGGAATTCAAAATATTAAGATTGAATTGTGAATTTGCCAGGTTAGGCTTGACTTTTGTAGGAAGAATAAAAGGCTTTTTCTGGTGAAAGTATTAATGACTTTCTTCTGTTTTGGATTTACTTGACATTTATTGTTTATTTATGACTTAATTTGGAATTCAGAGATACCAGTTCAGTCAGTGTCATCACTCCACGCTGGTTGGTGTTTAGACACACGTCCGTACGTAACTGGGTTTGGACTTCGATGATTAACTGTCGTTGTCAAGCCACTCTCGTGTGTTTTGAAGCCACCTCTTCACCCTTCAATGTGTTCATTGAAACGGGGCAAACCCAGCGACAGCAAATTAATCGAAATTCACCAGCGACAGCAAATTAATCTAAGAGCTAGCTTGATTTTATCCCTTTAAAATTATATCATAACTATCCTCCAGCCCCTCATTTATGTGTCAGCATGGCTCTGTTTTACACCGAGGTAAGATGAAATTCACCAGTCGAGAAAGTAATCGATGAGGAATAAATCTTTAGAAAGAAATCAATAAATTCTTATGCTTTAGGACAAGTTGAATCATCCATGTGTCTCAACAGTTATCTCATCTCTACTCTATTTAAATGGGATGATGAGATCAGTCAGTCTGTGTACAAGGAAAATCCCATGGCCAACTCTAACTTCTCTCAATCAAAGAATCAATAATCTTACATATATGGTGGTTGGGATCTGCAGGAACAGTTGTTTTGTGCCCGACAAAGATCTGTCATCGGGATGTTTCACCTGGTGTTGATCCTAATGCTACCGAGGAGAGCGATGACGCAGAAGAAGAAGAAGATCTCATTCCTAGAGTGACCCAAGCGACTTTTAGGCTTGTCATTCATCTTCAAGTGCTGCCATTTCATGCATTTCTTTTATAGTTGAACTTGCGGATTTAATGTTTATTATTGTGGATTTATTGCCTATCCTTCCTTTTTTTTATATGACAAAGGGGGAGAAAAATGTGGCTGTGCGTGCATGTTATTATTCTGGGGTTAACGTGGTTGTGATATGCATGTGTTCAATCCTCGTGTTATCCTGGCCAATTAATATTTTGTGTTGAACTTAAGTATGTCGTTCACCTTTAAATGTATTTTATATTTAATGTTGACTTGTGATATTGTCTGTGGCATGCGATTAATATTTTATGTTAGCATGCTATATAATTTTTATTTTTACATATCGCTTATATACACATGTATAAAATCATATTTATCTCCTTAATATGTATATTGGTTGTTAATCCAAAGTTATATCATATCATGGCTTAATTATTTTAATGATAACAATATATTAAAATACTTAACATGAATTTTAAATTTGTAAGATTTGAAAGAGGTTTTTTATATCAAAGCAAAGAGATATGAACTCTTTGGATGAAAACTTGACTTGAAAATGACTAAGTTTAATTTTATATTATTAAATCTTTATTGAATTTAATTTGACATCATAAAAATATTTTTATCCAAAAATAGTTTTATTGCTGAAATTAATACATGATAAAAATATCTCATAATAAAATATTTCATTAAATATTTTGGTACTATCACTCAAATTCTTTTCAAGTTGATAGCATAAGCTTGGTTAATAATTTCTTGTGCTTCATCACACTAAAATATCCTTGTTCATTTTTAACTAAGTGATAAACTTGTAATTTGAAATAATTATGCTTAATTTATTTTATTTCAAGAGTTAACTTGTTTTAAACTCAATTATTAACTTATTTTACATTCAAGACTCTTTTAACAACTGCTTCTTTTTTTTTTAATTTGACCCCTAGCTATTTCTAACAACATGGAGGAACACCTTAAAAATTCAAAATATTTAACTCCATTTGTCTTAGTATATGTAGCGGATTAGTGCTCATTTTTTGCTTATAAATACCATTTGTACACTTTATGTGATGTTTGCAAACTCTCTAATCTAAAAGCTTTTATTACTTTTATAATTTAAACTATTTTTTTGAATCAATTCTATATCTTTCACATTCTTGAAATTCTATAACTTTTACATCCTTAAGCTATATTACATTCTATAAAACTTGAGATTAATTTATTGTAATCTTTTTTTTTATTGTAAGGTGTTAAAAATCCTTGTAAGAGATAATTTATTCTAAAAATATAAGTCACACTAAACCAATTGAAAAATATTTGGTTATGAGCTATTAAAAAGTTAAAATCTTAATTCTTAAAAAGATTATGAGTAGAAGGTTTTTTAATCTTGAACCAAAAAAAAATAAGTATATTTGGTAAGATATCACATGTGAAGAAAACCAAGAGTTAATAATGAATATATGAATGGTGGTTAAAGGAGTGATATGATGCTTTATAATCTTTAATGCAACTTCATCTTTTCTCATAAATATATACATGCAAAATAGGATGATTACACGAGCGCGTGCACGTGAAAACCCTTCTAACTAATACACAAAACACAAATTATCAACCATGCATGCATATCAAATATGCAAGGGGTTTTCAATTTAAAATAAAAAATTTATTCAATTTAATAAAAATTTAGCAGAATCTTCCTTGCATGAATTCCTATCTAAAATTTTATCTCGCATTAATACATGCAACACAAGAACAACAACCATATTTGACTCACACAACCAATACTTAGATAGCCTCAAGTATATCGCCCAAATAATTTCATCAATTTCAAGTATTCATAATATTTATACATAAGCAAAGTTTATATTATTTTATAAGATACATAAAAATATTTTTCTATAATATAATCCAGAATAATTAGTAATCCATCTTTTTACTTTCTTACAAACTGCAAAATATTAAAACTTAACGTATACATCAAGTTTAAGTACATGATATAATATGGTAATTACCAAATTATTCCAATGATAAAATGACTATGAAAGTATAAAATATGATATTAAAATCGTGATGAAGGTGGAATATCTTTGTAACATATAGATAATGTAGAAATATAGGTTTAGCATATATGCATCTATTACTACTAATATGTTTATTATAACCCTAGAAATAAATACATCATCATTAGTTTTTTTTTTAACATATTTAAATCTATGCCAAGTTTTCAATTTATTATTTTTATGGTATTCATAATGGTGATAACATAATATGTATAATGAAGGAAAGGTTAGTTTGTTGATTTTCATGAATACCATTAATTCATTTTAAATAATTAGAATTTGAGCATTGAGTTAATTGCATTTCTCGAGTCATTTCAACACTCCTAACTTATAGTTTATAACATGTATGCATTCATTAATTGATTTCAACAATTATAGCTCATGCTTTACACCAACTTTATTTGAAGATCCATTTCAATAATTCTAATTCGTGTTTTAATCCAATTAGAGATTCATCTTATATTAAACTCATAACTTATACTTTAATGGAATTATATATTCAATGGTCTTATTCAATACCCTTAACTCATACTTTAATTCAACTTTTTTATCCATTTTCTTATTTATTGCTTATGTTTTAAGATAAATGTATTTATTTACTCAATTTCATACCCTTGAACCCTAATTTAATTACGAGATTCTCTAATTCACTTTAATAGAAATAACTATTTTTTAAATCCATCCACATATATGGATATGATTTAATACGTATTACTCATGCTTTAATAACCCAATTACATAATCATGATTTTTACTTTAAGATGGTCGCATTTATCAAATTAATTTTAATAATTATTACTTGTTCATTAATTTCTCTTTTTACTTATACAGTCATTAATTCATTTAAATAATCATGAATAGTGTTTTAAGATTATTATATTTATCTAATCAATTTAATATCCATACAATTAACCTAGGCCTTAACTTAATCATAGGATTCATTTACCCAATTCCATAAGCATGGCTTTTGCTTTAAAATATTGTATTCATCAAAATAGTTTTAATACTCATTCCTTATGCTTTAATTTGCCTTTTTACTTACTAAATCATTAATCCATTTCAATGATCATAAGTTGTATTTTAAGATGGTTGTATTCATTAAATATATTCAATATTCATACCCTTAACTAAAACTTAACTTAATCATGTGGGTTATTAATCCAATTTCATAATCATAGCTCTTGTTTTAAGATGATTGTATCTATTGAATCATTTTGATACTTATAATGCATGTTTTATGTCAACTATTTATTATTAATGTATTTTATTTCGCAAGGTTTCTTTTTATGTTGGCCAATACCTATTGATCAATTTTGATAATTATAATTCATGTTTTACATCAACTATATACACAAATTCATTTCAACACTTGTAATCCCATGCTACAAGACATTCTTTAACTCCTGCCATTACGACTAATGTAATTTTACACAATATATCCCCGACAATGTGGACGATTTTAATTTACACAAATAGTCTCCATCAATGTAGTCAACTTAATTTACACAATTAAGATTTATCCATGTAGCCGACTTTAATTTTTATAGTTAGTCTTCATCCATACATTCAACTTCAATTTTTATAGTTAGTCTTCATCCATACATTTAACTTCATCTTTAATTTATACAATTAATCTTCATTCATACGATTTGCTGTGATTTATACAATTAGGCTTTATCCATACAACCAACTTTAATTTATATAATTAATCTTTGCAAGTGTGGCCACCTTTCTTTTAAAATAATTTTTCATAATTCATTTTAAAACTCATTGCTCATGTACAAAAAAATAACATGAACATTTTTTATAAATAAAAGGTGAGGTGACCAGCACCTTATTGGTATTTTAGTAATATGTGTTTCCTCAGCAACTAATTTAGCCTTGAATGTCTTTCCTAATTTTTTATGAAAACATCCTAATGAGAATCATAAAGCAACACCAAGCGATTCGTTACATATGTTAATTAGGCCTCTTATAAGGTCAAGTGCCAAGGGTATTCAATTGGTTAATTGAAGACAAATGGGCCTTATTTCTCATAAGACTTATTTTTCTACTTATATGTATATTGAACTTATTTTTTTTTTATTGTTAACTACTTTTAACCCTATAAAAAATAAAAAAAATAAAATTCAAAATACAAGAGGATCTACAGGAAGAAAGCCTAAAATATTATTCAAGTTGGTGGTGAAGAACCAAAATGATAAGTGGATAAAAGACTAAAAGTGTAAAAAAAAATAAGGGATTAAAGTGAATTTGATTTGCTTGGTCACCAAGCAATTGGAAAGGAAGAGACAAATATTTTTGCCTATAAAATGAAGGGATCTCACAAAAAATCAGAAAAACAAAATAAAACAAAATAAAAAAGGAGTGTGTGTGTACTCTTTCTCACATTCTCCCCCTCATACACTAAAAGACCTAGCATTCTTATACTTAAACCTAGCTGTCAACTACATATGAAAAAAACTACACACCCATAGATTTGTTTCCTTCATCTCTCGGCCTCTATATCATTATCAACACATACTAGCCTTCACATTGCTACAAACAACTTCTCTCGTATCCCCCACATAAAGTTTACATCTTGAGACCAAAACTCGCAGCTAAAGATTATCTAGCCTTTAATTTTTTATTGTGAAGAGACCAAATCCAGAAATACACACATTTTCACTATAGTATTGACCTTTATCCTTTTCACCACAGCTCATAACCATCGTGAGTAGCCTCCAGTATGCAAACTTCTACCTCATGATTTTCTCCTCTCATTTATCCATCCAAAGCCACTACAAATCGATTTATAATCACCGTCAACCACATTCTTCCACTAGCAAGCACAAGCTCCTCATCATCACAACAACCTTCACGAACAATAAATTCAACAACACTAGCTCTAGCAGCATCGCCTATATGAATATCACCACTAATGATTTGTTCTCTTTCCAACCGTGAATTAATGACCCATCAATAGGCACCAAAATAGCTCTTTCCTCACACGATTCTCCACTTGTGGTAGTAGCAACAATGACTATTTGAAAAAAAAAATAGCAAGAGAGAAGCAAATCTAAAAAAAAGGCAAAAAAAAAAGAAAAGGAACTAAAATTTATTGTGTTTGTTTCTTGCTTTTACGGGTCCCCTTTATTATATTGTCAATATAAGAGTGAAGATAAAAGAAAGAGTTGCCTAATCAACACCATGACGTGCCTTCCAAAACATTAAAACACCACTTGCAGGTGTCTCTAGTGACAACGGCGCGTGTGACTTGCACGTCGTTACTATTTCAACTATCATAGAATCTTCCGGTGTGCTTCTTGAGTTTTCAATAATCTCTCCAATTTTTTCAACCCTTAGGAGGATCATTTTGTAATTTTTAAATTTTTAGTGTGTGTTCTAAATTATTGTTAGAATTTGAATTTTTCGTTTCTAAACATCTGTAATGTTTTGGTGTGTAATTTGCATTTTATTTTGTTTTTTAAAATAATTATAATAAAAAAAGAAAAATTTAATTAATCCGATGTTTTAATTGCATATGACAAAAAAACTCATGCTTGTTACATATGGTCTAATCCTTATAAAAATTGCATTTTATTTTTGTAAAATGTTTTAGTATTATTTTATAAATTGTTTTGTAGTTCTTTGCATTTTTGTAGAATTTATAACAGGGTTGTATAATTTTTTAGAAATTTAATCAATATTTTAATAACCCTAAGTTTTCCTACATTTTATAAACAAAATATTGTCACTGGTAAGATTGTGGCTTTTTAGTAATTAAAATTATTTTAATGGAAAGCCTATATAAATAATGACACTGTTTTTGTTGACTTTTATTTTTGCGCCGAAATAATAAAAAGTGTAAAGGAGAGAAAGTGTAATTTTTCAAACCTTGAAGGGAAAGTGAAAAACAAATTAAGGCTTAGTGTAATTATATTTTTATATATTTATTAAATTATATAATTACTCTTAACCCAACCTAATTATAACCCCAGAAAACCATGATGAAATATAAAAAAAAATCTCATGAACACTATTTTTTAGTAATTTTTGTTTTTAAATATATATTAGTCTTTTTACTTTACACTGTAACAATTTATATTAAAATGTGTGTATATAATAAAATACTAATGCTTTTTTTTTTGTAATAATGCTGCATTAATAAACAACAAATTGATTTAGAATGGAAATATGCATTTTCCCTATTTATTTGAAATGACTAGGTTGCTAGTGATTGTGATTGAAAAAACACACCACTAATAAAAAAAACATGCTATTTTTTTAAAAAAATAAAATTAAAATTTTTATTGATGATATTATTAATTATTTTAAAAATAATAAATAATAATATATTTCCTTATACAGTAAAAGAAAGAGTTCTTTTATGCCATGCAAAAAAAATAAACTTTTTATAACTCTTAACAACCAAAATAAAATAAAAATAAAAATAAAAATAAAAACAAAAACAAAAACACATAGTTTTAAAGGTTGATTGGATAATAATCAGCCCGTTCCCACTAAGTTCCCACATAAGGAATTAATAAGAAGCAGGTTGATTGGATAATAATCAGCCCTTTCCCACTAAGTTCCCACATAAGGAATTAATAAGAAGCATAGTTTGGGCGGCTAGCCTGATTTAAGACTCAAGTTTTAAATTTTAACCGAGTCATTAAGTTTTGACCGGGTTATTCAGGTCAACCGGGTAAATTTTTATTTTAATAAAAATTTAAAACGGTATTGTTTTAGTAAAAAAATAAATAAAAATCAACGAGTTGCAACCTGATTTTTAACCGGGTTGCAACCGGGTCAGCTAGGTCGTGGGCTCACTGGGTCGGCTGGGTCACGCCGAGTCATAACTCATCCTATTTTTTTATCAATCCGGCTTGATTTCAGTCCCGGATCAACCGGGTCCTGAGTCAACTTACCAAGCCGGACCGGGTTTTAAAACACAAGGAAATTTGAAAGTGTAAACGGACAAATGTGGCGCTGCAACGCCATGAAAATAAGTGATACAATCCGCCGAGTTAAGAATAACAAGCACAAATATAAAAATAAAAACTGTGAATAAATAAATAACACATTCCATGTTTCACTAACATTTCTAACTTTAAGAGGACTATGATTTCTACAGAAATGTTTCCTGCACAATTCAACCCACCTTCGTCTCCAACCTTGAACCCTAAATGCCATGTAACGAGGAAAAGAAAAGTATAAAGAACAAAAGAAAAGAAAAAAAGATGAACAAATTTTGAAAGGGCATTTCTATAGCCAATGTACCAGTTGGCTAATCCCCTTTCACAGAATATACAATGCTATGACTGCAAAATTTGCCCCCTGTATTCGTCGTATCTTGAATTCTTAGGACTGTCATCCATGTCCAAGTCCTCGTTGACACCAAATCTACTGACCATCCTCCCCTTTTCCAGCACCCGGAACCTCGACTGACGTCCTGATCATCATCTCATGTTGCAGCACTGAGGCCTTCCCTGCTTTTGTAATTTTTCCCAAAGGCAGATCATTTGCTTGGGGGACTGGTAATGAGCCGTGTAATAACCTTCGATACATCCAAACTGGCAGAACTTCAAGCTGTGCACATACTCCACAGGTCTTGAGCTATTGAACTGCTCTACCCACATTCCCATACTCACATCTTCCATCTTGAACAACTGCAGAAAGTGGAGGTGCTGGTCAGTCAAAATAGACGGGAGGCTCAGAGAGAGGAGAAAATAAAAGGCAAAATTCAATTACTTACCCTTAATTTATGACTCTCAAACTCAGAAACAATGAAGCGCCCGATGTCAGAAGACAAAATGTAGCCTGGCCCATTTGCGTAGGGTGGATAATCTTCCTCTGGCCATTCCTGAAACCACCACCAAATGAGAAAAGATAGCAAGACAATCTTAATATTTGAATTCCTTTACAGATTCCTTGACATTAAACGAGCATGGCCTACGGAAAATATGCATGAGACACATACCAGATAGATAAAAGATACAGATTGAAGAACAACATGCGTGGTATCAATCTCTTAGATTCTTCTCTCACAAAGCAAATTACTTTCTAGATCTAATGTAGACTTCATTTTTTCTTTTTCTTTTTCCCCCATTTTGGTGAGGTTTTCGGGGTTGGGAGAGCTAGGCAGTAGAAGAACATAAACATCATATCATCTATTTCTAGCAAAAAATACACATAGGAATCATTACATTCCACACACAAGACTTCTAGAATGAATGCGATGCTATGCAACCAAGTAACATTTACCAGTGGTCTTTCACATAAAGCTTAATATACTGATCGAAAGCAAACTTAAGGTAAGAAATAGATTGGACAATTAATAAGTTCAGTCCTACCTCATATGTCACTGCCCATTTACCATATCGCAGGGGCTTATGGTAGTAATTTATGTTTCCAATGTACAAGCTCCTACCAGCAGGAATTTCATTTACTTCATCCATAATGGAATCCACTCTCACAAATGTATCATCGTCACCCTTCATGATATATTTTGCACGCACTGTGCGGACCTGTAAACAACCAAAGCCCTTCTTTAAATCACTCTACCCAGAAATAACTTATTTTCAAAATGTCCAAATAGCTCATTACTCACCCCATATTCGCAGATGGCAACAGTTTTCAACACCACAAGATCATAGTTATCCATGTAAGGCACTATAACAATATCACCAAAAAATTCAGCCTCTTTCTTTAACTCCAAATTCACTTCTTTTCGAGCATGCTGTCCAAACATCAATTCAGGAAGGTAAGTCACTTCAACTTAAAATCATTCTGTTAAGCAGTAACAATCAAAAAGCAGATTCCACAACAGTCGTCACATACCAGTGCTACAAAGAAACGAGCTACCACATTTGAAGATTTAATAAGCCTATGCTGCATCCAAGACTTCCTCACAGCCATCCGCTCAGAAAAATGATTACCTGCAGAAAGAACACCAATAAAAAGTTCCACTGGCCCCACAGAAAGAGGTGGTGCTTTCCATCTGCTAGACATCTCTAGATGCTTTTGAGGAGAAAAGCTAGGGTGATTCGAGGGCAATGAAGCAGCAAATACAGAGTGAACATCGATGTCCCCAGTAACAGATAGCCCCGTTGCATCCTCAAGAGTATACCCCTGTCAACATTACCATGAAATGTTACAAAAACTCCACCCTCCCCGTCCATCATGAGATTAACAAGCTGTAGTATGTTACTCACAGTTCGATAAGGAAAAGAAGTGGCATGCCTCCCATCAACATTAACATGATAACCCTCCAAACCAGCACTTAGAGTTAGGACAAACAGCTTCTCCTCTGCAAAAGGATATGGCCAGTCAAAAGACACCTTTTTTGTTCGACCTATTAACCGGTTCAACCACCAAGTTGCCTTCGACTCCTCTGATTTATCATCATCATCATCATCACGGACCCACTTCTCGCACTTAACTTGACCATCAACTGCAGTCAAGTAAAAGAATTACTCGATTTGGTGGAAACACAAGAAGAAATGGATGAACTCCCAGAAAAAAATTACTGGAAAGTAGAGCTAAAATTTTACTCTCTTCCATAGCAATTTCAATATGTGACTTGGGATGAGGAGAGGATGAAATCTTGCATGCACTATTGTCCGTTTTTAACCTAGCGGCTAAATGTACACTTAATATCAATGTTCTAATTCTTATACGCAAACATAATACTAAGCACATAAAACTAAAGGATCATTCAAAAGAACCAAACCTCCCACCTAAAAAGCCTTACAAACAACAACCCAACAACTTACATTTACTAGTCTACCAAACCAGGAAGTAGTATAAATTCCCCTCAAAAAAGAGCCAAGATAACAGAAGAAATCACCAAAAGAAACACTATTGAATAAAAAAAACTCACCAGTCTCCTCATCAGCCTTGGAACCCCACCCCTCGCAGCGCAAAGCAGTCCCCCACTGCATTCTGTAACAAGTATTCTGCTCAATTACAGGCTTCAAACTCCAATCACCTTTCAACCTGGGATTAAAATGAAGAATCCTGGGAGGGTCCTCAGCCTCCACAGTCTTCAATCCCAGCAATTCCATCATAAACTGCGAAACCATCACCGTCTCGCCTGCCTCCTTCACCAAGGCAATCTTGGGGTCCTTCTCGGCATGTGCTGCTCTCGGCTTTCCCACCACCGTTATATGTGACCCCAAAGTGAGCCCACAAGGCAACTCCACCATCCTCTTTCGCTTCAAAAACTCGGACCCAGATAGCGAAACCGAATTGGGACACGGTTCGGATTTATTCTCAGGCTTTTTAACATCAAAAACTTGCATTTCCCCCGATTCCATTTCATCCCATATCTTCAACCCCTCTTCCCAAGCAGTCTTCGCAGCTTTATGGAGGCTCACCGAGCCATCTTTCTTAGTGGGATCAAACGTTTTAGGTTCAAAACCCAAAGTGGACAAGATTTTGTAGGGTTTCGTGGTGGAACGAGCGAGTTGAGAGCGCATAGGCTGGGCGGAATTATGAGAAACCCAGTTCATAGGTCGAGTTGGGGCATCTTTATCATGCAAATCTTGTTCGCTTTGAAGGTGAGAAAAGCGAGCAAGGGTGGTCGAGGTGGTGGTGGTGGTTTCAGAAGTGAAACGAGAGTCGAAAACAAAAGGGATTTCAAGAGTGACAAGAAGCATGTAGAAAACAGCTACAGCAATCACGATTTGAATGGATCTTTGCTTGCTTAAGGACACAAACGTGTCCAATTTCGTATCAGATTTGCCTCTCTTCATCTCCTCCAAATTTCAAAAAGAAAAGAAAGATGGGGGTTGATCAACAGGACAAGAGACGAAAAGAGATATGCTAGTTTCTATATAAATATTCAGAGACAGGTGATCGAAATCATCATCATCATCGCACTTAGATGAGAAACGCGGTGAGACATGACAAGGTGTTGCGTTTGGTCGGTTTTTGAAACTTATGCAAAGGAAAGAGTGTCGTGTTGTGGTTCACAAGAGCGAGTGATCCATAGAAGAGAATTGCTATTTATTTACCGAAGAATTCCATAGCCTTTACAATCTCTCGAAAACTATGGTGGTTTTTTCCATCAATAACAACAATTTTCCTTTTTTTTTAATTGTTTTTTGCAATATATATATATATATTGCAATATGAGTAATTAATTTATTTTTTTATGAATCGTATTTAAGTTATTGAATTTATTTTTGCTAACGTATGTAATTCGAGTAACTTAGGATATTAGTTTGTTCATTCAAGAGAAATACTACGGAAACTCTCAAACAAATGTAATTAATATTCCTGAATTTATTACATCATTAAGCACTGCAAATATTAAACGAGTACCCGATGTCTAGATTTTATTTATAATTATTACGGTAATATAACCTTAGAATTTTGATCAATGAATCAATTCTATTATTCTATGCATACACATCCTGGAAACACGAATCTATTAAGAAGGCCAAAGGCTGGTGAGCTTAATTTGATTGATTAATGATCATATTTTTTCAATATTATATTGATATTAATGTGTTTTTTTTTGTCATTTACAACAAGAGAATGATGAAAAAAATACTTCCAAATTAAGAAACTATTAGTTTTTTGTCATCAAATATCAAAATAAAAGGAAGACTAATTAGAAACATATATATATATATGTGTGTGTGTGTGTGTGGTTTTTTTTTCTAAATAAAAAGACAAAAACGGCAACGGACCAGGAGGGGAAAAGGTAGTTTTCCTATGGTGAAACCGGCCTCATATAATGGAAGTGCTGGTTGTGTTGCATAGAGAAAGCCACGCGAAAGTGGGGATGGTAGCGGCAGTTTTATGGCATTTTTTATTTTTATTTTATATATATATGGTAGCGGCAGTTTTATGACATTTATACATATATATATATATATAGAGAGAGAGAGAGAGGAATCTCTATAGGAAATTCCGCCTTCGTTTAAAGTTAAATTGGCTCTCGCCTGAGGTGCAGTGTTAGGTGTCCACGTCAGGGAACACCAAGAATGGACAGGTGGGTCTTTCATGCGACTGCGGATGCCCAACCAGCTGTCGTGTCTTTCAGCGTTGTGGTTGGTAGTTTACATAGAGCTATTATTTTTTAAAGTATTTTTTATTTGAAAAAAATTAATATTAATATATTAAAAAAATTTAAAAATTAATTTTAAGTAATAAAAATGATTTTGAAACGTGTAAAAAAAAGTCTTAATTAATAAAAAGTATTTTTAATTTTTTTTTTAAAATAAATTTTTAAAACAACTTGTTCGATTAAAATTACTATGAGAAGGGTTTGAAAATACTAATGAAATAAATAAAAAATTAATGTTAATAAATAAAATATATTAT